>CAKOAT010336265.1:295511-328886 GCA_932364175.1 Eruca vesicaria subsp. sativa
GTTTTTCGCGGTTTTGTAAAACGATTTCTCGAGTTTTATAAAACGATTCTCGAGTTTTATAAAACGATCCTCGAGTTTTATAAAACGATATTCGAGTTTTATAAAACGGCTTCTCGAGTTTTATAAAACGATCTTCGAGTTTTATAAAACGATCTTCGAGTTTTATAAAACGGCTTCTCGAGTTTTATAAAACGATCTTCGAGTTTTATAAAACGATCTTCGAGTTTTATAAAACGGCTCTTCGAGTTTTATAAAACGTTCCTCGAGTTTTATAAAACTATCTTCGAGTTTTATAAAACGATCTTCGAGTTTTATAAAACGATCTTCGAGTTTTATAAAACAGCTTCTCGAGTTTTATAAAACGACCTTTCGATTTTTATAAAACGATCTCTCGAGTTTTATAAAACGATTCTCGAGTTTTATAAAACGATCCCATGACCTTTCGAGTTTTATAAAATGATATCTCGAGCTTTATAAAACGATTCTCGAGTTTTATAAAACGATCCCATCGTTTTATAAAACGACCTTCGAGCTTTATAAAACGATCTCTCGAGTTTTATAAAATGATTCTCGAGATTCATAAAACTGTTGCGTTTATGTGTTTGCGGAGAATTTTGGCTATTGATTCCGTCGTACCGATTCTGACCCCAACAAAAGGCTCAATCCATGCTCATCTTTCAGCCCATTTTGGATCACAATGCTCCTAAACATCTCAAATCACTCCATGGCACATTCCAACACCTAATAAGGACAATGAATGCAAAATGCAACCTAGACATGGCTAAATCCTAATCTATATGATGAAATTTCTCGTGGATGAATGAGTAAAACAATGCAAATATGCAAGATATCAACTCCCCCAAACTTGTTCTTTACTTGTCCTCAAGTGAACTTTCTAGAACTTATAGGAAGAGAGGTTTGAAGGTGGGAGCTCATAACCAAAAGAAACACATCTAAGAACTCAACTTAACATCCTAAAGAGACATTCCAAGTAGCATGAGCACACTCTCTTATCACACTCTAGCTTCTCTAGACCTATCAACACACTCTTATGCCTTTAAGCAAGATGCAATACTTTTCAATTTACAAGTCTTTAAACCAGCTCTCACATTAGTTCACACACACACACACACACAAAGTGAATTCTCACAAATGGGCACATGATCTCAATCATTTGGCTAGGCAAGCAAAAGGTCTAATAAGAATGAAAAGGAGGGTTCAAATACATCATTTTTTTAGTGACTATCACTCAAGAACAAGGAGCATGATCATTATGCAAAATTTATCTAAGACTAGAGGCAACTCATGCATACATAATCTTATTCTCATCATTCTACCCTTTTCCTAAGTGATCACAAGTTCTAACCCTTTTCCTTCGTCCCATGATCCCAAATAGACTTTCCTCACATCACTCACCAATGAACAAACTTCTTTCTCTCTTCTCCTTTTATTTTTGTTTTTTGTTTCACCAAATGGGAACCTTTCACAAACTTTCTACTCTTATCTCTTCTTTTCTCTCTCTTTTTTATTGACGAGGTTTTTCTTTAGGTACATTCTAGAGCTTTTCTTCAATTGGTTTGGTTCCCAGTGGCTTTCTTTCTTTTCTCAAGGTACATGTCGTTTCAACTTTCTCATGATCTCTCCTTCAAAACTCAAGATTTTAACTTTAGAACACATAAACCCACCCACCATCCTAGATCCTAGCTCAAAAGAGGTTCCTATGCTAGCAAGAGATGAGAACAATCCTATGTCGCCTCCAATACTCTCAAGATTTTGCACATGACAAGCTATCGAAAGTAGGCCTCACTCATGCCAATTAAATGTTTGGTCTCAAAAGAATGGCTTGGGTTCAAATTAAGGGTGTGGAGTACCATTTGGGTTAACAAAAGAGTGGTAAAATGGAATAAATTAACCCAAATGTGTATGAGATCCATGATCAAGTATGCAAGTGCCCATATGCAAGAGAGATTAAGTTCATTAAGCCAAATTTCAGATTGGAGCTGGTATCAAGAACAATGTCAATTTAAAGCAAGCAAACATGTTTCAAGAAGAGTTTTCAAGGCTCGAAGCGTGCAAGGCTTTTAAGAGATGCTTAAGCTACTTGATATGTCTACCTAGAGTGTCACTTTAAGCTCTTGACAAGTGTTCTTTACAAGGTGTTTCAAAATAACTGCTCCCAATGCATATGAATGCAAGCTATATGCTCCAGACTCTCCTAGAAATGCAAGTGATGCAACCTACATGATTTTTTTCGGTTTTCAAATTTTTCAATTTTTTGTGGTTTTTCTATGCCAATCTATATTATTATTTGCGAATTGATTTTTCTCAACGGAGCTCTCACGTTAAAAGTTAGAGTGGCTAATATCGTTTATACCCTTAATGAAAATTTTATATAAATTACCCAAAATATAAAAACGAATTTAATATTTATTTGATTAGATAAATTATTTAAATAAATAATAATTATAAGAATTATCCATAATCTAAATATATATTTAAAATAAAATAAAAAGATAATTCTTATATATATTGTGTTGTTATCCAGAAAAATATATTTTTAAAAAAATCAAAAACAGCAAAAAAAACATAAACAAGTATTCATAAAGTAAATTTTTAATAGTATATAATTGAAAAGAGAATATTGAAAAATTTATAATACATAATTATTTTCAAATTAAAAAAATATAATAATATATATTCGTGAATTTATTTTTCGCCTCTTAACTCACACGTTAAATTAAATTTTATATTTTATATAGTTAAACCTCAAACATGAATTAATCATAAGAAAATAAAATATCATTCAAAAAGAAAGAAAATACGTGTTTGACAAAACTAAATTCAAATATATTGTATTATTATCCAAACTAATATTATTCTTTCTGTAAAATCAATTTTTAATGTATATTTGTCGATTCAATTTTTTAAATTGAAAGATAGATTTCTATATTTTTATCAATTAAGAAGAAATAAAATAGACTTTCGATTTTTTAAAGTTTTAAAGAAAAAATAGATTTTTTTTTTAAATGAATAACTTTATCATGTAAATAAATTTAATATTTTAGGTTGAATTTTTTGGATGCAAATAATCATTTATTTTGATGATTTTTTAATTTGACTTAAAGATAATTAAGCCCGCATGTGCGGGCAAAACACCTAGTAAATATGTACAATGCAATGCATGAGACTCAAAATCATCAAAGAAAACATGATTAAATACTTGGTACCTCCCCCAAACTTAATTCACACAGTCTTTGCGTTGTTAAGTTGAAAGAGATACCCAAAAGAGAGCTAAAATGTCAAAATAAAAACTTGTATATACAATGGAAATAAGTGGAGTACCTTGCTAGTTAATGAGAAGGAGGGTCCTTCCCATCCTCAAGAGTGGTTGTGAGGACGTGGGAAAGAAGCTCTTGATGCTTGGTTGGATCATCTTGGAGTTGAGGAGTGATGATGTCTCTTACACTGGAGAATGGCTTAGACATTCCCTTGCACTTGATCTTGTATTCAATGGCTCCATGAGCAGCTTTTGTTGCTCCATGAGCAGCTTTTGTTGCTCCATGAGCAGCTTTTGTTACTCCACTCACCCCCTCCTTTTTAGCAATTTCCAAGTGCTCTACACACAACTCTTGGGAAGACTCGCCAGCGAGATCTTCTTTCTCAGTTACAACCACTTCAGCTTGGGTCTTCTCAATGGATTTGTCTTCACAAGTGATTGTTCCACAATATTCAACATCCATTGGAGACTGGATTAGGTAAGAGACAACGTTGTTCACATTGAGCAGTGTGACCTTCTTGTTAAGGAAGTCAGTACATGCTCCCACTGTTGTGAGGAATGATGTGACAAGGATCAAAGGAACTCTCTTCTCAGTTGCCATCTTGAGGACTGTGAGGTCTATAGGGATTGGGCATTCTCCAATCTTCAAAGGGAAGTCCTTGATGAGGCCGATGGGGGTTATAGAAGATGAATCCCCAAACATGAGAGAAGATGTGTTTGGCTCCATGCTTTCAATACCAAGACTCTTCACCATTTCCATTGAGATCACATTGACATTGGCACCACTATCCACAAGAGCATCATTCATGGTGATTTTACCAAGGGAGCAAGACAGTGTGAACTTCCCTTGTGACTCTAGCTTAGGGAGAGACTTTGGAGGNAAGAGCATCATTCATGGTGATTTTACCAAGGGAGCAAGACAGTGTGAACTTCCCTTGTGACTCTAGCTTAGGGAGAGACTTTGGAGGGACTTGTGGATCAATCAGTGATGTAGAGATGTCTAGAAGCTCTGCTACTTTTTCTTTGTGAGCTAGAATGTCCTTGATGAGCATCATTTGGACATAGGCCTCTTGCATTGTAATAAGCTCTGGAAGTTTAATTCCAACATCACTCAAATCATTCCTGAACTTGGAGATCACCTTCTTTTGAGCTTTAGTGATGATCCTTTTTGGAAATGGGAGCTTGTCATAAGGAGACATTTCATCTCTGACTCCAACTGGCTGCACAAACTTTTCCTCAACCTGAGCATCAGCCTTGGCTACAATCTGTCTCTCATCCTGCACAAGTTCAGATTCATAGAAGAGTCTTTCAATCTCATCTACCTCTTTCTCATGATCATTCAATTCAGTCTCAGAGGTAGCAGCAGAGATGAGAACATTGCAATGGTCTTTCCCTGGGCGCTTAGAGGTGGGAGTTATAGAAGAAAACTGGTTCTCCAAAGCCCGAAATTTGTTGTTGAGGTCATTGTAACTCCCATCAATCTTGGCGTGAAGGTTCTTCAGCTCATAACCAACATGTTTTTCACTTCTAGTCTGAGACTCCAAAATCTGTTCCAGTAGAGCATCAGTGCTGGTTTCCTGAGGAGTAGATGTAGAAGTGTTAGCTTGTTGTTGAGAAGGTTGGTTTCCCTTGTTGGTGAAGCCAGGAGGTGGGTTTTGATGAGGCTGATAGCTGCCTTGCTGGTTGTTCCTCTGCTGGTATCCTCCTTGTGGGTAGTTGTTGTAGTGAAAATTGGGTTCCTTCTTGTACCAACTACCATTGTTGTTAATGAAACACAACTCTTCCTGGGCCTCTATTCCATCCACTTCATTGGTCACAACGTTTGGTTCTTGGCTTGTATTCCCAACAAAGTTCAGCTGCTCTTGTGTAGCTTTGTCAGCAATGAGGATGTAAATCTTATCCTGTAGAGCCTTCAGTTCCTTCCTTGTCTGGTTGTCATCACCTATACTACCTCTGTCATGATCTCCGCTGTAGACTGCATCACTCTTAACCATGTTGTCTACCAGCTCCTCTGCATCCTCTTCAGACCTTCCCAAGAAGAACCCATTGCTGGCTGTATCCAATCTTTCTCTGTACTTAGGAAGAGCACGAATGTACTCAGCAAGCTCTCTTTGGAGAAACCATGGTGTGGGCATTGTGCTTGATAGCTCTTGAATCTCTCCCATGCTTTGCTGAATCCTTCCAAGTTCTTCTGTTGAAAGCTGGATATCTCGTTCCTCAACTTAGCAGTTCTTGAACTTGAGAAAAATTTCTCCAAGAATGCTCTCTTGCACTCATCCCAGGTGGTGATAGAATCACTTGGTAGGGACTTCTCCCACTGACGTGATATGTCCCCCAAAGAGAAAGGGAATATCTGGAGTTTGAAGGCATCATCAGACACACCATTGATTTTTGACAACCAACAGTAGCTGTCAAACTTGTCCAAGTGATCAAATGGGTCTTCTACAGGCAAGCCATGATACTTGTTGTTCTCGATCACGTTGAGGAGTCCTGGTTTGACCTCAAAGTTGTTGGCTTCCATAGCTGGTGCGCATATTCCCAACCTAATGCCATGAAGGTTTGGGCGGTCATAGGTACCAATGGGGCGAGCTGGGCGCGGTGGGTTAGCCATGTCAGTATCCAACCTTTGTTGGTGAGCCTGTTGTTCTGCTTGTTTTCTCTGTCTTACTATCTCTCTTTCAAACACACGGATATCTGGAACTCTTGGAACAAGGTTTGTTGTGCCTTTGCTCCTCAAGTTCATACATCTGAAATCCAAAGAGAGATGAAAATGAAGAATCAGTAACAAAATAAAAGAAAAAAGACTTAGTCTCAAGCAAGTGACTAACTCTCGATGTTTAAATCTACTCAGAATTTAGCAACGGCGCCAATTTGGTGTTAGGAGTTTTTGAGGCTCCTAAGGCAAATGTTGTAGTATATAAGATTGTCGAACCAGTTCTGAGGGATTTAAAAGCACCGAGAATGCAAGTACTAGCTTAATCTAAGTGCGATCATGTGATTGATTGGTTTTTAAGGTTAACTATAACTAAAATGCAATAAAATATATAACTTTGACAATGAAGATAAAGGAGAACTCATGGGTATAGGAAATTTGACCTTGGGTGATCAAGTTTCGATATAAGGATGGCAAGAGATCAGTTAAACTGTCTACCTTAGGCCTAGATACGATTCTAAACAAGCTCTATGTCTAGATGAATGTTCATTTACTACCATAACTCAAGCATCAAATGTCTTTGGTTGAATATTATGAAAGTAATCTTTAGGAATAGATCTATTAGCCATCTTAACACCTTTAAAAACAAGTGTCCCTGGTAAAGACTGTTAAAAGCTTAAGAGAGTTGAGTCAGACATTCATCGAACACTTTGTGAGTGGGAAATGTCTAGAGATCAACTTTTGAGTGATCAATTCAAAAGAGGCATTATGGTTACTCTAATAAGCAAGGAACAAGAGAAATCTAACACTAAAACAACCTATAACTAACCTAATCACCCTTAATCTCCCTAACCCATGAATTCAAAAGGTGATACTCACTATCTCCATGATTCCTCTTAAACCCATATTGGATTTTAGATTAATCATGTAGAGAAATAGATAAGAAATCAACAAGAACACAAGATGAAAGCAATGAAATCTCAATCCAAAGAAGTTTTTCTTCAAGAACAAAAGATCCTCTGCCTGGTAGGCTACAAAGAGTACTCAAACTTAGGTTTTTCCAACTCAAAACATAAAAAAAACGAAATTGCAAAAAGGTCCTCGAAGGCAAGTATTTTCGTCCAAACATAAGCGCACAGCAGGGTCACAACCCCGCAATGGGGTTTTTTCTTAGCCGAGCGGCCCCGTGACCCCGCTTCCATGACCCCGCTGTGGTCTGGGCCGACCCCTTGACCCCGATGCCATGACCCCGCTCCAGGATGCCCGAACATGATGGATATGCCTCTAGTAAATTGGCCATAACTCCTTCATTACATCTTCAAACGACTTGAAACCACTTCCATTAGAAAACTAACTCAATCTTCTGTGTCTCCACAAAATCTTAGAAACAGAAGATTTCTTTAAAGGCTCCATCCATGCTCATCTTGCAGCCTCTTTTGGATCACAATACTTCTAAACATCTCAAATCACTCCACGGCACATTCCAACACCTAATAAGGACAATGAGTGCAAAATGCAACCTAGACATGGCTAAATCCTAATCTATATGATGAAAATGCTCATGGATGAATGGGTAAAACAATGCAAATATGCAAGATATCAGTCCTCGGGGGATTGCTGCTGTTAGCATCCGTTGCTTGTAGAGGGCTACGTGGTTGTCCGGATTGTTGGTACCATCATAGATCTTCATGGTGGGGAAAGAGAACTTCCTTGGCATATCCACTAAAGCGATCTCTTCCACGAAGGCCGTGTCGGAGTAGGAGCTAGGGTCACTCCTCCTGATGGGGGGAGCTACACCTGGAAGCCTTTCCACCATCGATTGGATGGTATTGAATCTTTCAGAGAACATCTTCTCGAGGCATGCCACAGCGGCTGGATCTGAGATCAGAGGGTTGTCTGGTGAGTATTCCTCATCCTCCATATCGGAGTCACTACTGAGGGTTACTTGCGTCCTTCTTGCTGTAGTTTCCTTGCCCTCAGGTTCTTTATCACCGGGAGCTGTACGCTGAGTTGCTCCTTCTTTGTTGGTAGGAGTATCGAGGGAGGGCATGGTTCAAACTCGGGTTCGAAACCTTCGGCGTTTGTTGATGTTCTTCCCGAGATCTTGGTTCTCCTCTTGGAGAAGATGGTTTTCCGCTTCGAGTGCTCCTACCTTCTCTGCACTTCGTTGTAGCTGTTGGGTGTGCTCGTCGAGTTTGGATTTTAGGGTTTGAACTTCTTGGAGAAGTTCTAAGCTGTTGCCGACTGTTCCTCGAGCCTCCCGGAGCTCGTTGATTTCTCCTCGGAGGGCGTTAAGCTGATTGAGGAGCTCGGCTTTTCTTGGAGTAGCTCCGGTGGGTTCGGTTGAGTCTTCTGGTGTCATCGTCACGTAGTTGGGTAACTCTCCTCCTTCTAGCGCCAAGCTGTTATGGTATTTTGTGTAGGGTCGTTTTAGTACTACGGAACACAAGAAAGTTCGTACAAAGATAGAAAGAAGCGAAGAAGTTTATATGAGGTAAGGAGAAATCAGATGTATTCGTATGAGTATAAGCAAGAATCAAGTAGAGAAAGAGAGATCTTATTGATTATTCGATGGGGGGCTACAATTTTGGTGTAAGAACCCTAATCTTAGCCGCCTAGATCTAGTCTCTCAATCTCTAAGTGTCGATCCCTTATTCTAGGGTTTGAGTTCCCCTTATATAGGTGTAGATGTCGGGTTGCATTAAGTTAAACTCTTCCATATTGGCAAATATGGACAAGTTCCCGTAAGTGGAGAACTTCCGTTTTATCCAAGGGCCGACTTTTGGGGGCCCGGGGAACCTAGAAGTAGGGTCCGGGCCTTGGGTCCCTTCGGAGCAGGGGTCTCGAGGCCGGTGCCCAGCCCGGGGGCTGTAGGAATCTGGTGCCTGGATATTTTCCCAAAAAGACTATCCACCTTTAGGTTTGTGTATGTGGTATATGAATGAGCTCTGAGCTACAGAAACTTCTTTTTAAAATCTTGATGTCTTCTAGTAAGTTACAAAGGCTGGACATCATCTGGTTCCGAAACCATATTCACCGACCACGAAAAATCTGTTGCTAGTGTAACCGAATACTGTCTTAAGTTCCTCTAACATTCCATTTCCCAAATGAGAGTCTATATCTCCGAGTACAATGGTGACTGGCTCGCCCTTATGTTCCTCGACCCCACTAAACCATCAAATCCTTCCAGTGTGCTATACCATCTTTGTCCTGGGAATGTTTTCTCATGTTTCCAAGATCCATCTACAAAACATCATCTACCTGGGTTAGTAGGAATTGTCGGCCCAACTTGTGATCGAGTCTGTGCTATTTTTTGTGGGAGTGCAGCTTGTGCCTCAACCCAGAGTAGAGACTCTGTCTCTGCCAGTTTAAGAGTATCTCATGGGTCATTATCCAAATTGCTGAACACTTTATTATTTCTACTCTTCCATATGTACCATAGGATCCATGCTTATTGATGATCTTCCATTTTTGGATTAACCCTCCATAATAAATGATCCAAATTCTCAAAGAGAGATTGTAGTAGAAAGATGTCTGGGTTCGATGGGATTCGTGACAGAGCCCAAACATGAATCGCTGGTGGGCACTCAAGAACACATGATAAATAGATTCCTCTAGCGCTCCACATCATGCACAAACTATATCCCAGTGCATTATTTTTTACCGTATTTTTTTCTTAACCGCTATACACCCTGAAACCCATTTCCATAAAAAGTGTTTCATTTTAGGTGGGCACTGAACGGTCCGGCAGAGAGCTTGCAACGACGTAACCGAAGGGCCGTACACTAGGGGCCTTCTTTCTCTGTCTGGATATACTCATTCTACTTGATATCCTGATTTAACTGTATATCTTCCATTTTTTTTTAAAAAAATGCCATCCATTCTGTCTACTGTAGGATTCTCGACTCAAAGGAATACTCTCAATAATTTTCGCATCTTGCGGGACTACCAGACTCCAAATAACTTGTGATTTCCAGGTTCGTGAGGTTGCATCGATGAGAGAATCGACTGTAAGATCCGAGTAAAGACTATGATAGTTTTTGTTTGTTGGTCTCAGACGAGTGGATGGAAGACAAGGATCATTCCATACTGAAATGGATGATCCTGATTTCATCCTTTTGATTGCTAACCAGAGATTTAGCAGAGACTATACTACGCCAGCCATAAAAGGGCGAGTACGATCTAGTGAGTTCCAAGGTGATGCATTCTTGAAATATCGATCTTTGAAGACACGAGAAAATAAGGAATTTGGTTATAAGTAATTGTATTCAGACTTCTAAATAAATTTAAATAATTCATAAATGATAATAAATATCTAAAACATTGAATAATTTCCAATGATAAAAATCTTCCTTTATTTTTGAGTCACAAAAAAATCCTTCAACTAAATTTTCAGCATTGTAAACTTTCAACTTATAAACCGTTAACATATATCACACTCCGTCGCAGTATTTTGAAGGAGGGTAATAGACGTTAACGGAACTAAGGTTGAAATTTTATTTCGTAGGATTTTTAGTTGAATATTTATTTTACGATTCATATTTAGTTGAGGAGTTTAATTACTAATGTGGTTCCAAGTTAATGCCAGATAAAAAAGATTTCGGGTAACCCATTTCTATACGTGGAAAAAACGTGGAAAAATTGAAAACAAAACAACATAGGGTTTATATTCAGAGAGTACAAAATCATACTATAAAAATATATACTGATATGCGCCATCCTGAAGAAACAATCATACGCCAAAAATAAATTGATGTTATTTTTTGGGTAAAGAAAAGTAAATTTTAAAATATACAAGTTGACATCGTGATAGTGAATGTTAGAAACAATAAAATGTTATTTTTTGATTAATCTGGAGGATCTCGGATCTATGTAAAGATCTAAATTAATCTCTAAAATAATGTGTACTCAACAGATAGACTTTCTCTTGAGATATGTAAATGGAGCATAAGTATAAATCCATATCCGTGTAGATATTGAGGAATAATTTAACTTAGTTTCGTATACTAGATAAATTGAATCTGAAATGTGTTGGCATTCCAAGTCATTCTCCGTACCACTTGACAACAAAACCCCGGACATAAACTGCTACTTGACCGAATGTTCTTCCTAGGATGTTACTATTTTAGCAACATAAATTTCAAAACTTATTGATTCTTCAAATGCCGGTCGTGGAAGCGTTCCCCCAGTCATTAGAATTTTCCAAACTCGAGGAAAACAACACGCAACTCTTAACGCTCTCTTTTATTCTTAGTTTATTACTCACGCTAGAAACACCTCAACATAGCTTTATTTTTAGAAAAGAGTTTAAGTATTTAAAAGATCCAAATCGAATAGAAAAGCAACTGCAAATAAGTGTGAAACAACAACTCTTGATTAGAATAGGTGTAAAAAAACGTAAAACATATCTGAATGAGTTTAACTAGGAAGGCTATTACTTCTAGATGTAGGCTACATGACTATTTATTTAACAAGACATTCAAAAAAAACAATCACAGTATTTGAAGCCTTTGTGTAATTTTTTCTTACAGATACTCATAAAAGTTTCGTGTTTAATGGCTTAATGCAAGTATAAGATGTGGATTCGAAATAATACTAAACTGGTGAGCTATGCAGTTGATATTATTCTACACTTTAAAATTTTAAATTAAATATATGACGTAAGAAAATGCCAAGAAAAAAATTAGTGTTTTAGCTACACTAGCAATAGTTGCATAATTGCATTGTAATTTTGTAAACCCAAACGGCTACTTTTTCAAAAGTCTTTCTCATTTCATGCGTTCACATTTACACCAGCCAACAGTATCCAGAGAGGCTTGACACTGATATTTGAAGTATGGGAAACGACAAAGAGCAAAACTGGACAATCTAGAAAAACACATACTACTTTGCTCATTTACTCTAAAACAGTATACGAATATACCAAATACCACACTCTAAAGCATTACCTACGCCCATTACAAAAATTATTCAGTAACCAATCAAATTTAACGGTGAAGTAAGAAGTCAAAAAGAGGAAATCCACTTTCAGTTTACCATATATGTATATATTGTGTTCTTCATATTGTAAACCTAATTACCTAAATATAACTTAGCTTGACCTGATCACGTATTTGACCAATTTACTCGTTTCATATTCATAATCGTCATTACTGATTATAATGGTTCTTCACCAATATCGTTCTGGATTTTCTCTAACTTGTTTGCGATGAAAGTTTAAAGACACATTGTTTATAAAGTAAAGATCAACAAAATATACATTTGGTCGTTATTGTACTCAAACTGTGTTGTTTGGTCAAATGAATCCTAACGTCATCAATAATTACTATCAAATTCGAATCAATCTAACAAAAACTACATATACGCAAAAAAAATGAAGAATATTTACACATCAATACATGGATTTTAGTAGTTGTACATCGAATATTATAATCATTATGAACCCATAATATTATAATCATTATCATCCCGTAGTTTCATATAATGCATTATAAAATCGCTTCAAGCCATGTTTTTTTTTTTTGCTTCAAGCCATGTTTCGATAAATACAAACATAATATTGGCGTATTTCACGATCTATATACGTATCATTCATGTCGACTTTTTAGAAAAAAATCCACGTAGAGTTTTCTTATAGTAGTAAGTTTCCTCGCAACGACAAGCACATTTGTAATTGATTTTTCTTTTGATATAATTATAATTAAAAAAGGAAGAAGAAGGTCACAGAGATTGAACATGATTCTCCACTTTCTTACCATTCGTTGCTCTTCTTTTCCCACTTTCCACTCTTGTCTTCTTCTTCTCCTTCATCTTACTTAACACATAAGCCACCAAGCCAAAACAGAGCAACACAAACTCAAATGGCTTCTCCTCCTCTATACTTCTTCCTTCTCTTCCTCTCCGTCGTTTCAGCCGTCAAACTACCTCTGTCTGCATTCTCCCACCACACAGACCAATTAGTACCCACTGACCCTTACCTCCATCTCCGCCGTCTCGCCGATTCCTCCATAGCCAGAGCCCAACAGCTCAAACAACCAAGCTCCATTAAACCCAACGAAGATGCTCTCTCGGCCTCCTCAGCCGCAGTCGTGAAATCCCCTCTTACTCCTAAAAGCTACGGAGGATACTCAGTCTCTCTAAGCTTCGGCACGCCGCCGCAGACCATCCATTTCGTATTCGACACCGGAAGCAGCCTTGTCTGGTTCCCTTGCACCTCAAGGTATATCTGCTCCGGCTGCAATTTCCCCGGTTTGGATCCGACCCGGATCCCAAGATTTGTCCCTAAGGCCTCTTCCTCCTCACGGGTTATCGGGTGTCAGAATCCGAAATGCAAGTTCCTATTCGGACCCAATGTGAAGTGCAGAGGATGCAACCCGAATGCCCACAACTGCACCGTCGCTTGTCCACCGTACATTCTCCAATACGGATTAGGATCAACGGCTGGAATTTTACTGTCCGAAAAGCTTAATTTCGCGGATCTAACCGTACCCGATTTCGTCGTCGGATGCTCTATTCTCTCGACCCGAACCCCCACTGGTATCGCCGGGTTTGGACGAGGACGCGAATCGCTTCCTTCACAGATGAATTTAAAAAGATTCTCATATTGTTTGGTCTCTCGTCGATTCGACGATACAAAAGTAAGCACAGATCTTGATCTGGATACCGGGTCGGGTCATAAAACCGGTTCGAAAACTCCGGGTCTTAGCTACACGCCGTTTCGTAACAACCCGAACGTCTCCAACTCAGCGTTTCTCGAGTATTACTACCTCAATCTCCGGCGAATATTCGTCGGAAGGAAGCGCGTGAAGATTCCTTACAAGTTCTTAGCGCCGAGACCCGACGGAAACGGAGGATCCATCGTCGATTCCGGATCCACATTCACTTTCATGGAGCGACCCGTTTTCGAGCTCGTCGCTGAGGAATTCGCGGCGCAGATGTCGAATTACAGCAGAGAAGTGAAGTTGGAGAAGATCACCGGACTTGGGCCGTGTTTCAGCATCTCCGGGAAGGGATCGATGACGGTGCCGGAGTTAACGTTCGAGTTCAAAGGTGGAGCGAAAATGGAATTGCCGTTGTCTAATTACTTTACGCTCGTCGGAGGCGTTGATAACGTTTGTTTAACGGTGGTTTCCGATAACACCGTTAGTTCCACCGGTGGACGCAGTGGTCCGGCGATTATTCTCGGGAGCTTTCAGCAACAGAACTATCACGTGGAGTATGATTTGGAGAATGACAGGTTTGGGTTCGCCAAGAAGAAGTGCAGCCCGTGAGTATCCAGGGGTAATTTCGTAGTTAACTTAATCAACCGATGAGACCAATTTAATTTTATGATTTAAGAGATATATTAATTTCCTTTACAATAAAAAGGTTGTTAAATGTTTGTAACTAAGAGATATATTAAAGTTAAGATCAAATCTAAATTTCTATTATCTGTAATTAATGGATGCTAAAGGTGTGGATGAGGAAACTAAATAACATGTGAAGTCATTAGACATTAGTCATAGGCTGTATGCATTATCGAAAACTAATAGAAGATGGGTGCTAATACAGTGATAACACGTTGGTGTCCGTTGCCAAAAAATAACCAAACCAACCCAATATATATTCCACTAACTGTAATACTATTTTAATAAAGTTTTTTTTATGTGAAACAAAACATATCCATGTGTGTAAAAAACGTAAGAAAAGTGGTACTTTCTTTTTTCAGTCTCGATCCACTTTATTTTTCAGTTTCGAGACTTCGAATAATAGATAGTGTAGATATAATATACTCATATAACCTATAATTAATCCGTTTCTTTCAAAGGAGCTATCTATACTATTATTTGAGAAGTAAATTTGCTTAGTTGTCATGTTCTCCATAAGTTTAGGTAATTTTGTTTATTTATCATAAATATATATTTAAAAAGAAAAAAAGATAATTACTATATATAGTGTGTTGTTATCCGGAAAATATATTTTAATAAAAAATCAAAAACAGAAAACACATAAATAAATATTCATAAAGAAACTTTTCAACTGTACATAATTGAAAAGAGAAAATTGAAAAATTTATAATAGGTAATTATTTTCTAATTAAAAGAATATAATAATATAACATAATGATATATATATATATATATTTGTGAAGTAGTTTTTCGCCTGAACTCACATATTAAATTAAATTTATTTTATATTTTATATAGTATAACATTAAACATGAATTAATCATAATAAAATAAAAGATCATTCAAAAGAAAAAAAATACGTTGTTGACAAAATAAATTCAAATATATTGTATTATTATCCAAACTAATATTATTCTTTCTGTAAGATCAATTTTTGAATGTATATTTATTGCTTCAATTTATCAAATTGAAAGAGAAGTTTCTATATTTTTTTACTAAACAGATTTTAGATTTTGTTTTCAAAGTTTTAAAGGGAAAAATAGATTTTTTTTTAATTTATGAATAATTTTATCATGTAAAAACGTTTAATGTTTTAGGTCTAATTTTTTAGATGAAAATAATCATTTATTTTGATGATTTTTAAATTGTCTTAAAAATAATTAAGCCCGCATGTGCGGGCAAAACACCTAGTTAGGTATTAAACATGAATACATACTGTGTATATGTAGTGATGCACAATTATTTAATAAATTGATCTTTTGGAATTTTGTCTCTAGATGATTGATTTTGTTGTAGCTTTGTATTTAAATATATTACTCCTTCCGTTTCAATTTAGTTGTCGTTGTACAGTAAAATTTTCGTTTCAAAAACCATTTAACTTTATATACTAGTATTCTATTTTTCTATTGGTTGAAATATTGTTAGATATATAAGTAATTGTGTTTTTTTTTCTAGAAAATATTTAAAATTAAATGGTTTTTTTAATTTGTGTGCAAAAACCCAAAATGACAACTAAATTGAAACGGAGAGAATAGTAATTATATTTAAATTTGCTGAAATACCAATACTATTGGCTCACAGTTAAGAAAACATCTTTTAAAATGAAAATAAATGTATTTCAAAAAATTAGTTATTACTTAATTTTGTGAAAATTTCAAATATTATTTTATTATGAATAGACAGATTATTTGCATAAAATTGATTTAAATATGTTTCTTTATATTTTATTATATTTTTTCATTTTTGTTTTATGACATGCCGGCTTCATTTTTTTTTTTGATAAAGGGCTTATGCCAGTTTAGTTTCTAAAAACACTATAATTTTTTTTTGATTTTGAATTCCAGAAGTTTGTCATAACTTTCCAGTTTCGATCCGATCTTGTGTATTTTCATATTGCAATTTTTGAAATTGAATTGTAATCAAACAATGTTTTTAATAAGATGGAGTATTTGCATAAAGTTGCAGGAGAATAAATTTTGTTTTAATGCTACTACAGTACCGGTTAATAAGAATAAAACCAATCCGGTTAAATGAAATTAGAGATTTGCAAAAATAAGTGTAGAATTAGATATCAAACTGACTTGTTTATTAAGCTTATGAAAACATCGTATATATACAAAGATGAATGACGGTTTAACATAAACTTTTAGGAAACTACTTATCTCTAACTAGAGAAATAGGAAACTATACGTTATCTCTTAATGAGAATATTGACATATATTTGTCTATATCGTAATACTCCCCCTAACTTTGGAGCGTGAATGTCACAAACGCCCAACTTGTACAACAATGTATTGAACTGTACACGTCCCAGCACCTTAGTTAAGATGTCCGCGACATGCTCTTTGGTACAAATGTGATGAAGGATAATGAGACCATCTCAAACAACATCACGAACCACATGACAATCGTTTTCAACGTGCTTTGTACGTTCATGGAATACTGCATTTTCAGCAATATGGATTGCAGCTTTATTGTCGCAGAAGAAACAAGTAGGAACTAGCTTGATATCAAATCAATGAAACATTTTGCGCAACCACTTGACCTTTTTGAGAGAATTAGACATAGCACGATATTCAGATTCAGCGGAGGAATGAAACACCGTATCTTGTTTCTTTGTCTTCCAGCTTATAGGAGAATCACCAAGGAAAGCAACATACATAGTAAGAGACCGACGAGTTTCAGAACAAGCAGACCAATCAGAGTCACAATATATGGTTAAGGACATGTCTTTCGACGAGCTCAACATAATACCTTGACCAGGAGAACCCTTCAAAAAACGCACAATACGTAGAGCTGCCTCCTAATGAGCTTCTTTAGGAGACTGCATAAACTGAGACAGAACATGCATTGAATAACTTTACTCGGGTCTGGTATGAAGAAGATACAATAGCCAACCGACAAGTCTCATATACTTGCGTGGGTCAGTCAAGAGAGGACTTTCAACCTTGCCAAGTTGGTGATTCTGTTCAAGAGGAGTTTCAGCTGGCTTGCTACCAAGATTTCCCGTGTCTGCAATAATATCCAAGGTATACTTGCGCTGAGAGAGAAAGAATCCTTCTGGACCACGACTTACTTCAATTCTGAGAAAATACTTTAGTTTCCCCATATCCTTCATAGAAAAGCACTTGCTCAAGTATTCTTTAAATTTGTGCACCATACGACTATCTTTTCCACTGATAAGTAAGTCGTCCACATAGCTTAATACGCAAAGTTGAATTCCTTTGCGGCTGTAACAGAACAGCGATGAGTCATCATAAGACTGAACAAAACCAAATTTCAGAAGTGCATCTGAGAGCTTTTTAAACCAGCACCTTGGAGCTTGCTTAAGACCATACAAATATTTCTGAAGGCGCCAGACTTTATTGGGATGAGAGTGTCGAAATCCAGAAGGAAGTTGCATGTACACTTCTCCTTCTAGATCTCCATGAAGACAAGCGTTGTTAACGTCCATTTGAAATACTTCCCACTGGTTTGCTGCAACTAAATAAAGAAACACACGAACAGACGCCATCTTAATAACATGGGTAAAAGTCTCATTATAGTCTTCCCCTTCGACTTGTTTGTTACCCATGACAACAACAGATTTATAGCGCCGTATCGTTTCATCTGGATTGTATTTAATCTTATAAACCCCATTGACTCCCAAGTGCAACCTTGCCTGGTGGGAGGTTGCAGATGTCTCACGAGTGTTGGTCTTCGAGAGCAACTACTTCGTCAACCATAGAATCATCCCACACATCAATCCCAACAGCTTCTGCAAAGTGTTTAGGTTCGACACCAGCTGAAATAGCAGCTACAAAGACTTGTTGCAGTTGAGTAAAGTTATAATCAGATACATATTTAGTCAATGGGTATAGTGAATTACCTTGGATCGAAGCCTAGGACTCAGACGTGGACGTAGCGAGAGCGAGATGGGGGCTTAAAACAGAGCTTTGAACTGTAGTTTTGTAAGTGACATAATCCTTGAGTTTTACCGATGGAACATGTTGTCTTTTTCCCCGGCCAAGTTCGGTACTTTCAGAAGGACTACAAGCCGGACTATCTGTCAAATCAGCTGCTCCATTGGTTACTTCTTCTTCATCCTCAACACTTTGTTCTGTTATACTTTTATCTTGCAAAACTTAATCTCCACCAATACTGAAAATAGGTTGCAAACTCCCCCTGTCCAAAGACTCCACCGGAGCCTCCACGACTGTAATATTCCAGTCCTCATCAATGTTTACAACCGGTATTGCTGATGGAGCTGGTAAGACTTTAGCTGCATATGGGAACATGTCTTCTCGGAAGACAACATCCCGAGAAATTAAAAATTCCTTGCGCTTAGTATCAAAGACTTTGTAACCCTTTTTACCAAAGGGATATCCAACGAAAACACAGAGACGACTTCTTTCTCCAAATTTGTCTTTATTTCTAGAGTGTCGATGTGCATAACAAGCAGACCCAAAGACTTGTAGCTGTGCATAATCAGGTTTACAGTCATGAAGGATTTAATAGGGATTTCGACCTTTATTGATGGAGCTTGGCATCCGGTTTATTAGATAAGCGGCTGTTAAAACTGCTTCTCTCCAGAAAGTTATCGACAAACTAAACTGAAATAGTAAAACTCGAGACACGTTAAGAATGTGTCTGTGTTTTCCCTCGATGCGACCATTTTTGTTGGGGAGTCGCTACGCAAGAAGTTTGATGCAGGATACCAGCCTCGCGAAAGTATGTAGAGAGACACATAAACTTTGTGCCATTATCACTTCTAACCATTCTGAAAACTTTACCAAATTGTTTCTCGGCGTATAGGATGAAGTTTTTGAGAATGGTCCGAACCTCTGTTTTCTCGAGCATCAAATACGTTCAAACGGCTAGAGAGAAATCATCTACAGTTGTTACGAAGTAAACGGCACCAGAAGATGAATGAATGTGATATGGTCCCCATACATCAACATGAATTAAAGCAAAACAATCATCTGATTTATTAGAATTGTCTGGAAAAACTTCACGAGTTTGTTTAGCTCGAAATCATACATCACAAGGACGAGATATATTATTGGTAGATGAAAACAAAGGTAAAGAAGAAAGCACAGAAAAGCTAGGATGTCCTAAACGCTGATGTCACAATGCTGATCAGAAGACGCGTCGACTGTGTGTATCTTCGCTGTAGCCACATCTGTTAAGTAATAAACCCCATCACGCTCTTCACCGGTTCCAACCAGAGTTCTCGAGAAACGGTCCTGTAAACACACAAATAGTATCAGTGAAAGTAGCAAGGAAATTTGTCTGTTTCAAGATTTTTGAAACCGAAATCACAGTGAATTTCAATGACGACACATATAAAACATTAATCAAAGACACTTTTTCAGACAAAGGAAGCTCGCCCATGCTCACTGTGAATGTTCGACTACCATCTGCGAAACCCACTGAACATGGAGGTATAGAGACAATATTTTGCAAAAGTGAAAGCTTCCCGGTCATGTGATACGAAGCTCCAGTGTCTAAAATAACATTGCCAATTTTTTCCTTTCCAGAAAATTTTTCAGAACTTGACTTCTCTTGGATCATTTGAGTGAGAGCCTTCCACTGATCTTGCGTGAAGTCTGGGAAAGGATGAAGAGTGGGAGCTAGTTGCATGAGCCACCGTTACCTGTCCTTTGCCTCGTCCGGAGCTTGAGCCACGACCGTGTCCTCTTCCTCTCGTAGAACCGATCGTTATAAATAATATATTATAAAACCGTTATTTTTATCTAAATTTAAAATATTTATTTATAATATTTTAATAATAACTACGAATTTAGTTAATTATTTTAAATTAATAAGAAAATGTTTTATAAGATTTTGTATAATAAAATAGGAAATATTCAAAAATAAATAGTGTTATAATAGAATATTTTTATGTGTGATAGTATTTTTATTCAAATGATATAATATATAATTGTTATTTTTGATATAATACAAATTACTAATGAAATTTTATCGCTACAGAAAAATATGACTATATTTTAATAGATTAATATATTTGTGTTCAAGCTGAAAAACCTTTTATTTATTCTAGAAAAACTCATCAGAATGTCATTAAAATTTACATTCCCAATCTGATCAAAACTGTTACGGCTGCACCACACAGATGCGGCTGACCCAAGGGGGCAGTGTAAACTGGTCCAAAGGAATAGAAGATAATTAGTGTCCCAAATTTTCCAATCATGACCATTTTAATTATATTAACAAAAACAGCATATTAGTTAGAGTTATTACACTCTAGAATAGTTTTGAGTTTTTTTTATTACACTCTAAGACAGTTATATGTATTAAGATAGTTTCTTGTTAGTTGTTTACACAATTACCCTCAATTTCAACAAAGTAAATCATTTCTTTTTTTTGTCATGTGTGTTGAATATAAATTCAAAATATCTATATTATATTTTTAGTTTATTATATTTAAACACAGCCACACAAACACAGAATAAATTATTTAATTGATTTAGTCTCAGTCACACATAAAAAGATATATTGACCTTCACTGCAATTCTATCTTTCTCTCTCTAATCGTGAGACTGAGAATTAGTTGAAGATATTATATTTTAAACACAGCCACACAAACACAAAGAATAAATTACTTAATTGATTTAGTCTCAGTCACACATAAAAATATATTATTGACCTTCACTGCAATTCTATCTTTCTCTCTCTAATCGTGAGACTGAGAATTAATTGAAGATATGATAATAGAAAAAACGAGAAGAGAAAATGCAAGAGTGAAAAATAGAGGAAAAATGGATAACAATGAGAGGAGAGAAGAAGATGGTGCTTATTGGGTTGTGATGGCGGTTGTTGCAAAAGTGGGGCATCGACCACAAACGCCAACAACATCTTCCTTACATACTTAACAACATCGAGCGCCTCACATAAATAAATGGAGGACTCGTAATCTTTTCTGACTGATTTTAATGTGGAGGTTTCTCCTCTGTCACTTACACCGACCTTTTTGACGCATATCTCGTCGGACCTTTCCGTAAAAGCACTGATGAGAATGGTAGCTGAGGTGTGGAGGTTGAGTGTGAGGTTGTTGATGACAAACTCGCCCCAGCTCAACGGCAGTGGAAACAAGAACGTATTTATGGAAGTGGAGTTTTTTTTTAGGCCAGCCTAAGAGAGCGATGTATACATTTAGCAACATATGTACAATATAGGTTTGATGTAAGTACATGTGTACAATATGAATTTGGTGTACACATGTACGATATGAGTTTTATGTACACATGTAAAATATAAGTTCGAGGTACACCTCTTTTAAGAAACATTTGGATAATCAGATAAAACATGATTTAAATATAATTAATCGATTGGTTATTATTTTTTTATTTACACTGTGGTTTTATTAGTTAACTAATTTGAAAAATGATTAAAGTATATGAATTTCTTTTTCAGTAAAACCGCACCACTATAAATAATAAACATAGCGTATGACTTTATTTTCCATTAGTAACAGTTAACGTCTTATAAATTTTTTGTACTTTTGAACAACAAACAAACATATGTACACAAAAAATTATAGCATCTATGTGTACAACAAATGTGATAGCATAAATGTGTACATGTTCGGTGCTTGACAAAATTCATTACACTTCATCAATATAAAGAGATAACAAGAACCCATAAAAATTCAATTTAGTCATAGTCGGTTTTGCTTGAATCATAAGAAAGCAGCCAGGAACACAAACTGAGTTCAGCGGAATTATCCATCCATCATGGGAACAATGGTTAAATCTACGGCAGAAGAAAAGCCAAAGCTTTCAAACATTGATGTCGATGATTCCAAACAAACTTATCATCTCAGCATTATACCTTATATCCAACTTTTACATCCTTACCGCTGTCGTCCCTGTCCTCACTGCAGCACTAGGGTTCCTCCTGCTGATAAGATAGAGTCGTAGCCGCTGAATTTCTGCGACAACTATAGGACCCCACGGTCTTTCTTTCTACTCAAGAACTAATTACAACTTCTTTTATTGTATTTGTGACAGATCTCATACTCAGAATTATAATCTACATTTTTTCTGAACATTATTGATTTCATTTAAGTATGGTAAAAATAATAATAATAATAATAATAATAATAATAATAATAATAATAATAATAATAATAATAATAATAATAATAATAATAATAATAATAATAATAATAATGAAATCATGGATATTTTGACCCTATTAAAAGAATTTGAATAAAGTTAGTAACGATTATAGAATTCGAGTTTGTTGGCCTGTGAGATTATTTATACTAGTTGCATACTCCCCGCGTAAATGCGGGGCCGGAATCATTATGTTTGAGTATAATTTTTTCAATTTAGTGGTTTAGTGGATTCTTCTAATGACACCAAATAATAATGAAATGAAAAGAATGTAGTAAGAGTGTAAAGTGAAAATATTGTATATCTAATGTGTTAAATATTATTTATATGCGAAGTAAGGTTTATAGGAACAGTTAGGCTATAATATAGTTTTTAGTGTGTAAAAGTAGGTGTCTATTTTTTTTTTGCTGTAAATAGTTTTTCTATCGTATGTCAAAACTTGATATAATTCTATATTTATAGTATTTATATTTGTATTAAACGATTTATCAATTTAAAAATAACCTTAATTAAGTTAATATTCGTTGTTTAAGTTTCATTAGATAGGTTTTTATATATGGTTTTTTGTAAGTTTGGGTTTTGTTCATAAATGATGTGGCATTTTTATCTACGGCATCATCGACTGTGGGAATCCATTCGCCGAAGTCTGGAGTCGGTGGTGAGGAATGTTTTCAATGAAATTATAGTAGGTATTAAAATCTAAGAGAAATTACATATTAATTTAATAAATAACAAAAAATACTTAAATTATGTTGTTTATTTTATTTTATTTCACATACAATGTTTTGAAAATATATTAGGAATGAGTTAAATGTTATTTATATGCGAAGTAAGGTTTATAGAAATAGTTAGGCTATAATATAGTTTTTAGTGTGTAAAAGTAGGTGTTTTTTTTGCTGTAAATAGTTGTTATATCGTAGGTCAAAACTTGATATAATTCTATATTTATAGTATTTATATTTGTATTAAACGATTTATCAATTTGAAAATAACCTTAATTAAGTTAACATTCGTTGTTTAAGTTTCATTAGATAGGTTTTTATATATGGTTTTTTGTAAGTTTGGGTTTTGTTCATAAATGATGTGGCATTTTTATCTACGATGTCATCGACTGTGGGAATCCATTCGCCGAAGTCTGGAGTCGGTGGTGAGGAATGTTTTCAATAAAATTATAGTAGTTATTAAAATGTAAGAGAAATTACATATTCATTTAATAAATAACGAAAATAATTAATTTTTGTTTTTTTTTATTTTATCTCACATACAAATTTTTTGAAAATATATATTAGGAAATATGTGTAATGATTTCAATTTTTGAGCTCTTAATCTGTATTATTCAAGCCTCATTAAGCCATCCACGTAGGTAGCCGCGTGGGATTCACTTTTTTTTTTGGTCAGTTCGTTTTTGGATTCATTTTTTATTATTTTTGGGTTGAACTATATTATAATAGGATAGTTTTAAGGCTCTTTAAGCCATCCGTGTAGGCAACCGCGTGAAACTTGTTTTTTTTTTGTTTTTTTATTGTTCGTTTTTACATCTATTTTTAACTTTTTTGGTTTGAACTCGTTCAGCTTTACGGTTTATCCAACTATTTTGATTTTTAAAACAATAAGCCATTAAAAAAACATAAAAACCTTACAAACAAAAAACCCATATGATAATAACCCAAATAAAAAAATCAAAAATAAATGATGGCTGCGTAATTTGAACCCACGATCTTGCATACTTAATTAGACACCTTATACCACTTGGCTAAAGTGAATTTCATTGTTTGTAATCATCTTACCAAGACTATAAGTTTTTAAAAAATACATACGGAACCCACAAAATTGCTGACGTGGCGCGTTGTGGAGCCTAGAAAGTCTACTATTATAATATAGATTCGTTGGTGGAATCTGTATCCACTATGATGCCTAAATTATTTCTACCAGTGCAATAGTTGTCATTATGTAGGAACTTTGTTTTGTTACAAGTAAGTTTTAACTTTTATTATATAAACTTTGTTTTTGTTCTTTTTGTGAGTCACATATTTTTTTTTGAAACTCCAAAAATCACATATTTTTATTTTATTTTCTTGATTATAAATGTTTCTAAATAAATAATGTTCTTTTATGAATCAAATTCATTGATCTTATTCAATTTTGTAAAATCATATATAATATATTAAATAATTTATTGTGATATTTAGATTTTGATAAATATTCCAGGATGCCTCCTAAATAATATAATAAACAATGATAGCTATCTAAATCTTATGAGATTTAAATTTTGTTATGCCCAACTCCTAAATTTGTACAACAAAACTGTTAAATAATTTTATTTTTTTGAAAACTATTTATATGTACAATGAAAATAAAAATAAAAGACCAAATTTAAATATTTTCTATATATTTTTAAGAAATGTGAAATTAATCTTATATTTAAAATAGATAATATATAATTATATATTAAACTTAATTAATGTATTGATCCGCGGTTCGTCCGCGTCGACCTAATAATCCGGTGATGCAGAAAGTTGTCTTGTTAAATGTCCAAGTCGGGTTTAAAACTATTGGTTAAATTAAAACCTAGAACGTTAAACACAATTCTGTTCACTATAAACGAAATCAATAAAAAAATTAAATGAAAGTTGAAAAAGATATCGATTATATGTGATAGAAAGGAAAAATATAATTTCGTAAGAATACTAAAAATTAGAATAAAAACTTATTTTTGGAATACAAATAATATTTAATAAAGTATTTAAAAATTGAAAAATACACTAAATAAAAATTATTCCCTGATTTACCTGATGGATTTTTAACCAATATCAAGATCACCGGATTTAAAGGTTTTTAGTGGATTTTTCAGATTTTTAGTTAATCAATATTTATTAGAATCAAAACTGGATTACTTATTGAGTCACTAAGTTTGGTGGTCTAGACCGCGGGTCCGGGTCGGACATAAAAACACTAAAAATAGATTACAAAAAGAAATCACAAATCCTTATACTCGAAACCTTAAGAATCATACAGGCCCACGATCTAGTTACCTAACAAAAGTTTTTAAAAAATGGA
Organism: Eruca vesicaria subsp. sativa; assembly: GCA_932364175.1. NCBI lineage: Eukaryota > Viridiplantae > Streptophyta > Magnoliopsida > Brassicales > Brassicaceae > Eruca > Eruca vesicaria. The sequence goes on from CAKOAT010336265.1 coordinate 321,006, forward strand.
TAAAAATCTTGTAAATCAGATAAAGTGTAGCTGAAGCTCGATCATTCAGAATGATGAGTTACGCCCGAGCAGCTGGAGCCATATCAGGTTTGCTAGAATTTGTGCAACCTATTGAAGATAATGAAAAGAGAAGAGATGAACTCACCGTCAGCTACAACTATGAACAATTCAACACACAATTATACTTTTGTTCTCTCCTAAGAAATCAAACCCTCACACTCCATGGTAAAGCGAGATTTAAGATATAAAAAAAAAAAATCATAAGAACAGTAAATGTGGAACTCCTATAGTAATGACAATCCTTAATAACAGCTTCAACACAACAAAGAATCTATATAATAATGATTCACTTTTGAAGCTCCTAAGGCTATCCACGTCAGCAGCCGAGTGGGCCCCACGTATTTAAATTTTAAAAACTTATAGTGTTTTTAAAATGACTATGAACAATGAATACACTTTAGCAAAGTGGTATAAGACATCTAATTAAGCCAGCAAGTGTTTGGGTTCAAACCACGTAGTTGTTAAGTATTTTAGTTTTTTCGTTTGAATTATTATCATATGGGTTTTTTAGTTTTAATGTTTTAATGTTTTTTTTTCCTCTGGACTTATTTTTTAAAGCCCAAAATAGTGGAAAAATCCTAAAGTTTGACGAACTCAAACCCAAAAACAATTAAAAATGGATCAAAAAACGAACATCCAGAAAAAAAAAAAGAGTCTCACGCGGCACTATCATGTCCTAATATATATTTTTACTGTTAGAACATATTTCCTAATATATATTTTCAAAAAATTATGTATGTGAAATAAAATAAAATAAATAGTTTTGTTATTTATAAAATAACTATGTAAATTCTCTTCAATTTTTAATAGTTACTATAATTTCTTTTTTATCAGACTCCGACGGATGGATTTCCACAGTCGATGACGCCGTAAAGAAAAATACCATATTATTCATGAACAAAATCCAAACTTACAAAAAAACGTATCCAAACCTATATATTGAAACCCAAACAACAAATATTAGCTTAAAATAAAGTTATTTTCAAATTGATAAATCGTTTAGTACAAATATAAATACTATAAATAAATATTTATATCAAGTTTTGACATCCGATATAAAAACTATTTCCAACATAAAAAAAACAATATAGATATTTATAATTTAGTTATTCCTATAACTTATTTCGCATATAAATAACATTTAACACATTATATATACAATATTTTTACTTTGCACTCTTGCTACATTCTTTCCATTTCATCATTATTTGGTATTATTAGAATAACCCACTAAACCAACAACCGAAAAAAACACAGATCCCGGCCCCGCGCTTGCGCGGGGGTTATGCAGCTAGTATATATAATAACGCGACACGCTAACAATGAATCAAGATAATTCAAGTAAAAGTAACAAAACAATAAACATTGGTACCTTAAGGAAGAACCCACTAAGGTCAGACCATATAAGCTCAAATTTTGTGAGAAGCAAGTTCAGGCTTCATGTCAAATGCAGTGACATTTTGAATCTGAGTGAAGATAAAACGCCACAATTTATAAACAAAAGAACGAGTTAATAAGTAAACCCCAGACTATGTCCATATAAAAGAACACTAGTTAACAAAACAGAACATAAGATGACCCTAGAAACAGAGAAATAAGGAGTGTACCAGGACCAGCAATATCAACCACCAAGATGGTGTTAGGTAAGGATGCTGCAGAAGAAACAGAGCAGACAATATGTCTACTTGAGTCACCAGTGTCCAAAACCCTCTAGAAACTCAAATCGATTTCGATATATAAGCCCAAAATACATTGAAAACACAGAGACTACAAGAAATTAAGATCGATTTGGAAGTGTAAACCCTAAGTTGATTGAAAACGCATGACTGAAAGAAATCTGAAATCGATTTCCAAATACAAGCGCTAGATTTAGTGAAAGACACATGAAATACAAGAATCCCAATCGTTTTTGAAATATTGTGTAGGCTTTTGATCGTTATTGTAAGTGCATATTTGCGGCTATATCTATGTGTTCAAGTATGTATAGAGTATGTATGAGCATAAAGTAAAGAACACATAGAGATTTGTTAACGAGGTTCATTTCCTACATCCCCGGGACCACGTCCAGAAACCATTCACTAGAAAAGGCCGCAACCTACAATTGCTATATGGTATCTAGCACACACTTGTGCTTACCACTCTTATCTAGATTACAATGGTTAGAGCAACTACTACTCATTGATTTCATGAAGAGCATAGTTCTCTACCACCAACAGATCTCACCATCTGTCTGGTGGGACGACGCCACACACCTGTGTGCCTCTCTTAAGAATACCCTGGGCGCGTGCCTTTTTCTTTGACGGCCTCCTGATATTTATCTGACTGCTAAACCCTAAATTTAGGGTTTCCACACAATTTCCTTTTCTTCTTCTCTTAAGAATAAGTGAGTTTTTCTTCATCTTAAATATACTATTTAAGATGTTTACTTAATTCAGTCGCCTCACAGCTTAGCTTCTTGAATGACTTCTTGAACCACTTCTTGTACTACTTCGGCATAAGCACATGAAACACTACAAACGTATGATACATCTTTTCAGTACTTTCTTAATCCAGTCAGCATTACATCTTCAATCTCTCCCTTGATGACTGCGTTTTAGAAACCAAGCACTTTCTCAAACTAGTCAACAAAACATCTTCAATCTCTCCCTTGATGACTAAGTTTTAAAAACCAAGCACCTTCTCAAACTAGTCAACACAACACTAACAATATCTCCCCCTTGATGACTATGTATTAGAACACAAGCACTCACTTATTCTCTCCGTTTTTAACTTAGTTTGACGCTCAAGCATTCTTCTTTTTGCTCACCTGCAACGATCTTGTATTTCTGCTACATATGACGACGTCAGCGCAAAAATAATCTGTCTTGTTTCTCAGATCCAAACACAAGCTTATTATCCTCTCGCTTATGTAAAGCTCTCTCAAAAGCTTATTATCCTCTCGCTTATGTAGAGCTCTCTTTGCACTAGAATACAAGCTCCTACCTTTTTTTCTTTTCTTCACATATATCACATACTTTCCATAAATTCAAAACACCAGGAACGCCTAGTAGTTGTACCAACATCAAACCGCCGGTAGATTACCACAAGGATATCAATTTCCCTCCCTGCTTGAGTGCTTAACTAAGATAAAAACACATAATGCATACTGCACTGAAGCATATCATCCGTCACTTTTCATACTCTGACCTCTATCAAAGATTCTGATATAGTTATTGACATAAGAAATGTTCCAATAGGTTCCTCGAAAACATTTACCTACTCTGACGACTTCTTACCATCACCAGCATCCTTAACCTCATTCTGGAAATTCTTCTTCGAGCTCCACTTTCTTGCGTTTGGAGAGAGAACTAGAGCCGGTTTGTGAAATTTGTCATAAGATTTGATATTGTTCATCCGGTAATGCTTGCTCTAAATGCATCAGCAACGCATGCTCTGCCTCTGAGTTCTTATTGGTCCCAAACGCCAGATTCTGTTGTAGTGTTGTAATCTTTTCAGTCGAGATTGTTTCAAGGACCGTATCAAAGCATATGAGATCATCGTAGCCATCAGGGAATGGTAGATTCAGTGGCCATGGAATCAACGAATCATCTTGTCTTGGATCACTTGCCATTGGATGGAGGAGAATCCGTTCTTAGTGCCTTTGGATTGATAAGATCTTTCTCTCTTTGCTTCATAGCTTGATCCTTGTATACTTCTGCCAAAATCTCTGTCCATGCTGGATATGAGGCAGAGAAGAACCGAGTGGATAATCAGAGCAACATGTTTCACAAATGATGTGAATATTCTGCTCCAACTGCTTTTGCTGTGACTTCTGTTTCAAATTCTGTTACATAAATTGTTTACTCTTCGCTTTATCAGATTCGCTGAGCAAGTAAACTTCATCATCACTTGGTGAAACACTTTTGTACCAGCTTCAGGATCATATCATGAACAACACTGATTCGTCCTTGGAGGCATTCTCTCAGAGCAGAATCGTATATGTATAATCTTCACACATCTCCATTTTAGACGTTAAAACCATGTATCAGACAGCACCAGCTATTCTCCTACTCCGAATCATAGACACCTGTACTGGAGCTTATTATATCATCAAAGATCAGAATCATTTTTGTTCTCCAGATCATGTTTTACATCTGCTAGATATATGTTCTAGCTCATCCACCGATGCAGACTCTAGCTCATCCACCGTTACAGACTCTGCTCTTCTTCTCTTGTAGTTCGACAAACATACCTAGCATTTCCAAGGTTTTCACCAATGATCTTGATCAAAGTTTTCCCAGATAGATCTTTTTCTGTATTTAAGAATGTTGGAGCTCAAGATGTTCAGGACCATCAACAAGATCAAAGCACTTTAGATGATATCATCAAGTCTTCTCTGTGTTTGATCTTAGACTTCAACCCATAGCTTCCATCCTCTGTCTTTATCAGTATGTGATCTCATGAATACATCAAGCTGATCAACTCCTCACTGAACCCCGTGCACAACCTCTTTGCAAATCATAGATACACAACTCTGTTAGCTGTCCTTAAATTTCATCTTTCACCCTCATGTTCCTGACAAATTTTAGCTCATTCCGGATTCTTTGGGTTGCCCATTTGACGTTTCCACTTGAACTAGTCAAATCTGTACATCAAGATGAGCTAGTACCCAGATCGAATAAAACACAAACCAACCGTTGAAATTTCAATTCGACCGTTGAATTGCAAGATATTAATGTAAAAAAGATCGTCACAAAATTTCATATCCATCGGACTTCTTTTGAATCCCCAAACGTTGCCTTGAATACCTCATCTCAGAACTTATTTCTGCAACAATCCTTGTTACCTGTGACAGTTGAAGAAGATCTTGAGTGTACAGCTAAGGTAGAAATCATACCGAACCGTGAGAGGATCCTGAACCACGTTTCCTCAAGCTCTGTGTTTGTCTAAGTGTATGCATTCATATATTCTCAGTAGTGAATGCAAATGACAGAGGAGAACACTTGTTATATGCATCACAACCAGCCTTCTATAACTTTGATCTGTTGAGAATTAGTGGCTCAGTTCTGTTTCGTCCTTCCGTTTTATACTCAAGGTTGCATTTGTCTATGCAGTTTAGCCTTTGTGATAACAGCCTTCCTTTGATAGCTCAGTTCCAGCCTTGTTTTAAGCTCAAGGAAGGACATACAAGAAATGCAAAACATGCATCCAATCAAGTTGGAGTACGGATTCAACTTTATATCAGCTTTTCCATGGTTATACACAGTCTTATCAAGTTTATCAAGTCGAAGACTGATTTTTTTTTCTTCTGCAATCTGCGGCCATCTCTGTTCAAAGAACAGTTGAAACCAAGTTACATGACCACACTTGATATTCTCCTTCCCATAATTGCAGAGTATATAATTGGTGCTCCATTAGATTCCTTAGTCATGATTCAGTCATGCTACCACTTCAGCTGAACCGAACGCAGTAAGTTCTTACACCACGTATTCTTCTTCTTGAAAATGTATCTTAGATTGTAGCTCAGCAGTTCCAGACTATTCACTTCCATTCTTGGTGATTTTCTTCTGAACAAAAGGTTCCTGTTGATAATGTTTGAGCATGAGCAACATTATGTTTCTTCTTTCTATGAATACTGAAATCTGTCTCCTCTTTTTTTATTTGAATGTGTTAACTCAAGCTTATCCTTGGATGCAACAACCACATAACAACCAACAACTTGGATTAAGATCTTTCTCCCCCTGCTTTATTGCATTTCATTCTCCCCCTGCTTGAGTTCTCACAAAAAATCTTGTAGTAGTACCTCATCGCAGTATCAGAAACTTTTCCCTGGACACATCCATGCTCTTATCTAACTTGTGCTGACGTCTTAACCTTTCAGGCTTCTCATCATTATTTTCTTTAACAACAGAGACTGTAACGCTTCACTGAGGCATAACCTATTTCAGAATTTCAGTAGCCTGCAACACAAACTCAGAAGCAAACTTTGAATATTTGACTGCTTCAGGCTAATCTTGGATCTCTAATATCAGTTACTCTATTTGCATCATTGCTCCCAATAGTCCCTAGAAGCACAAAACTGCAGTACTTGCCGTTTAAGCTTTCTGATCATAGCCACAACGTACCCACTGAGAGAAGACTTTTATGATTAATCTTCACAGAGCTTCTTGACATCCACTACTTCAGAATAGTCAATAACGCAACCTATTAATTTCCAAGAGACTTCCAGAAATTAAGTTTTGTGCTATCTCACTGACATAAGAATGCTATGTTTCAGTAGACTGTTTGATCAAAAACTCATCTCTTGCAAAGTTTCTCCTTACTCACATATGTCTTGAAACACTATCCTCACCAATCCTGCAGTATACCATTTTCTGCAACCTTTCCTATAGGTTGAATGTCCATTCTCACTATATACATGGTAAGCTTGAAAACAAATCACTTAAGAAATCATGTCTTTGTCCTTTTGGTAAGTCACTTGATCCCTTTCTTTTCTGTCTCTCACAGAATTTTCTAACTTGCAGTACAACTCAAGTTCTCGTGTACAGTCACAAGCTGCCAATCTCAATTGGTCACTAATACCTTCTTTGATTTCTTTTGCTTGAATCTCCACACTGCTGCTGATGTATCAGCCTTTCCGTAATGTCCCTGTCTGGACTCATATATCAAATTCATTAATAGCTCTCTCCACATCACGTACTACACTCATGAGTATTCGTGATCTCCTTAATCACATCTATGCTTTAATGTCTCTACCTCGTCAAAGTTATCATCTTGAAACCGACCTTGAGCCTCTAATCAACCAGCCTTAGAAAGGATACTTGATGCTTTACTAAACACACTCTGCAACACCTGCAATCATCCTTTGTTTCAGTGTTTTATCAGCCTCTTTGAGACTTGCCTTAATCCAATCTTGCATTATACAACTCACGCAAAAATATGTGATCTTGAACAAAAATTCTCACTCAGATGTGTCGAGCCTTCCTCTTCAATATAAGCTACTTTCTGCAGAAGCTTTTACTCGGCATATTTCATTAACCAGTAGAACTCAGATTATACAAACTAGAGCAATAGATTCTTGAGTCTCAATCATGATAACCCAACTCTCATCAACCAGACACTTTTCCTTTATGAAATTATAACAGAGCATGAGTCTCGTAGTGTCATCTTGTATAATCAAGGCACTCTTGATTTCACACGTCCAGCAAGATATCTGGATAATCCAAAATTTTCAGAATCTGTCTCAAAATCATTCTCATGCAGAACCAACTAAAGACTTCTCTAGCTTTTGACCTTTGATGAAAATCATCTAAAACACCGTGTTCTTCCTTGTGAATTAAGAAAAACCTGCAACATAGATGCAGCCTGATCTCTAAGACTATCAATTCTTCTCAGCTCTCTCAAAATAGTATGCACCTCTCTGATTTCGCCATTAACAAGGATTGACTCAACGTTAGTATCTAAATATCTCAACAATAGGTTCACTTTGATCTTTTCTCTGCAGATCATTCCCGGTAAGTGATAAACACAAAGTAGAAGAGCTCATGGGCATTAAGTTACACTTAAGCAAGAGTGGAGAATCAATTCTCACAGCACAACAGTCATCTCTCTTCAGCATCATATCCCAATAGTCACGGAGCTTTCACTACAAGAAAACAAAGCATTTACTAGGAAATTTTACTAGGAAAATTCTTCCTCGTAAATTTACTAAGCCTTTACTAGGATCTTACGAGGAAAGCAAATTTCCTCGTAAGCTCCTCGAAAACTTACGAGGAAACAATTTCCTCGTAAGACCTTAGTAAATTTACGAGGAGCTTACGAGGAAAAAGTACTTTTCCTCGT
>CAKOAT010336265.1:335556-348400 GCA_932364175.1 Eruca vesicaria subsp. sativa
AGCTTCTTGCATCACAAACCCAGAAAATACGACCAAAATACCAGATGCATACGAACAGACTTAAGCAGTATTGAACCCTGGATAATTCTCCTTTAACAATAACATGAGGCTCAATAGATGATAATTACTTAGAATCAGCTGTCCTGACATCAACCAGACACCGCTGTCGCCAATAGAACAGGATCTGAGCCTGACGTACGCACAGAACAGTCTCTAGTTGATATAGTAGCAATTCTGAGCAAGATCTTTCTCATGTTGCATTCTTTCACGACCGTATTTCTCTAACAACATCTGATGCTCACACTCACTTCTTGGACACATGTAGCTTAAAGAATGAGACTAAGTTCTATTGCTCAGATTAGGTAAAGTCACTTCACAAGTTCTTCTTCAGCACAATTTACTATTATGACGTACTTTCATACCTCCGGATGAACTTTACACATATTTCCTTCTTCCACAAGTCATTACAAGGTTACCATCCAGTCCTTAATCACAACCAAAAAGCTTCAACGTGGTCCTTAGAACTTTGATACGCAAACCATGATTTCTTCTGTTAACTCCACATATCTCTTTTGCACCGGCTATAATTGAATTCTAATTTCTGATGGTTCACGATGTAAATCAGACGAATTCTTTGCAACTCCAATTTATCCTCTGTCACCGTTGCTGAAACTTTCTTCCTTCCTCAGAATATAAGCTACTCGAACACAAGGCAAAACATACATGATGAACCTCTTCTTTCTTATCAACTAGCCACAAATCCAGAATCTCACCCGAAATAAGAACTGATCTGACATGATCACTAGCGGGAACCCGCTCTGATACCAATTGTAAGTGCATATTTGCGGCTATATCTATGTGTTCAAGTATGTATAGAGTATGTATGAGCATAAAGTAAAAAACACATAGAGATTTGTTAACGAGGTTCGTTTCCTACATCCCCGGGACCACGTCCAGAAACCATTCACTAGAAAAGGTCGCAACCTACAATTGCTATATGGTATCTAGCACACACTTGTGCCTACCAATCTTATCTAGATTACAATGGTTAGAGCAACTACTACTCATTGATTTCATGAAGAGCATAGTTCTCTACCACCAACAGATCTCACCATCTGTCTGGTGGGACGACGCCACACACCTGTGTGCCTCTCTCAAGAATATCCTGGGCGCGTGCCTTTTTCTTTGACGGCCTCCTGGTATTTATCTGACTGCTAAACCCTAAATTTAGGGTTTCCACACAATCTTTCATTTTCTTCTTCTCTTAAGAATAAGTGAGTTTTTCTTCATCTTAAATATACTATTTAAGATGTTTACTTAATTCAGCAGCCACGTCCTGGCTTGTATAACTCAAACCCATGTTATCCATTTATATATTTCTGCAGTCGCCTCACAGCTTACCTTCTTGAATGACTTCTTAAACCACTTCTTGTACTACTTCGGGATAAGCACATGAAACACTACAAACGTATGCTACATCTTTTCAGTACTTTCTTAAACCAGTCAGCATTACATCTTCAGTTATGTGTCTGAGTATACTATTGGACTTAATTCCAAATGTAATTTCGGACCAGACAGCCATACTCTTCGCTAACCCTACTCCGTATACGTAAAACATGTGTTCTCTGTGTTTTTCTATGTTCGGTGGCGATGGTGACGACCGAGATGCCTCACGGTTACTCTCTTCACTCTGTGACTCTCTTCAAGCGACGAAACCTTAACCACCATGGATCTGTTGCTTTTAATGGAATGCCTCGAACACCAGAAACCCTAACCACCATGGATCTGTTGCTTTAAATGGAATGCTTCGAACACCAGAAACCATAGTTGATGAAACTTGGTTGGCCGATCCTGAATATTGCAGGGCTGCCAAGGTAGATTAAAAAAAAATTAAGTTTGTGTGGTCTTAAAGTTATCTGTTTTTTTCTTAAACACTCTGTTTTTCATTTTTTAAAGCTATGGTATGTACTTTCAAAGACATTAGCTGAAAACACAGCATGAGAATTCGCGAAAGAGAACAATTTGCAGTTGGTTTTGATAACTGCGACAATGGTGAATCCTCTCTTACAGCCAACGCTCAAAACTAGCACTGATGCGTACTAGGCTTGATCAAAGGTAAAGGAATGATAGAGTATTGGTTTGATTCAGATAAATATTATGCTTGAACATTGATTTACATTTTCAGGACCACAAATGTTTCCTAATCAGGAGCACAAATGTTTCCTAATGCAACATTCTGGTGGGTTAACATTAAAGACGTAGCGAATGCTCACATTCAAGTGTTTGAGAATCCTGAAGCCAATGGAAGATCACAATCCCAATAATATATCAGAGCGTTTTGACGAAGGTATTAAAGAAAACCAACATACCCTTTAAGATATGAATGGGATCCTTCAAGTAGGAAGAGGAAGTCGTGGCATAAACTGTCAGAAGATCATGGAACCTGTGATGTTGTGGGAGAAACATTTTCAAAGGAAGCCCTGCGATTATTGGTATAAAGTGAAGCCAAGATAATTCGCTGAAGGATAAAGTACATGAGATGAATGTAGTCCTTAGTTTAAAGGGGAGAATGTGAAATAATAAACAAAGTCTCCACTACAAGAAAACTAAAAAGTTACTAGGAAATTTTACTAGGAAAATAATTCCTCGTAAATTTACTACGAACTTCGGTTTTACGAGGAAAACTTGTTCCTCGTAAGGTCCTCGTACATCTACGAGAAACAGTTTTCCTCGTAACACCGTAGTAAGCTTACGAGGAAATTACGTGGCAAAAGTCAATTTCCTCGTAAGCCCGTAGTAAGACACTTTCCTCGTAAAGTCCTAGTAAAGCTTTACTACGAAATTAGGAGGAATGGATTTGTTACTACAAAATTAGGGGGAACTGGATAGAAAATATCGAATTTAAATCAAAAACGTGTTTAGTACCTACATTTCCTACCAATTTCCTAGTAAATGCTCAGATTCGAAAATTTCTATAAATAACACAATTTGTGATTCATTTGAAAGACACCAAAAAAAAATCAGCTAGAAGCTTGATCAAACACAAAAAAAATGTCCGGTCCGGGAAATATTTTCGAGTTGCGGAAGTGGATGTATTCACACAGAGATAATAACAGGAGGGTGACGAAAGAATTTCTCGAAGGGTTGGAGACATTTATGCATCAAGCAGATTCTACACCACTCACACAGGAAAGTGGTAAGATGTTCTGTCATTGTCGGAAATGCTGCAATACAAAATTAGGCCCTCGTGAAAATGTTTGGAAGCATTTAATAAATAAAAGTTTCATGCCATATTATTATATTTGGTATCAACATGGAGAAGACGATGCTAGTTGTAGGAATGAATGTAGTAGTAGTAATAGCAATTTTCAGGTTGAACCGGTTGGTCATTTGCGTAATGAAAATAGCTATCATCACCAAGAGAAACAAATGGTAGATTGTGATAGGGTTCATGATATGGTAGGTAATGCATTTGTAACTCATGATGATGATGAAGTTGAAGAACCTAACTTTGATGCAAAAAAGTTCTATGAAATGTTAGAAGCTGCGAATGAGCCAATTTACAGTGGTTGTAGAGAAGGTCTGTCTAAATTGTCGATGGCTGCTAGAATGATGAGTATTAAAACCGATCACAATCTACCTGAAAATTGTATGGATGCATGGGCAGAATTGTTTAAAGAGTATTTGCCAGAAGACAATGTGTCTGCTGAATCTTATTATCAGATTCAGAAATTGGTATATAGTCTTGGGTTGCCTTCGGAGATGATAGACGTTTACATCGACAACTGCATGATTTACCGGGGAGATGATGAGAAGTTAGAAGAATGTCGATTTTGTAAGAAGCCACGATTCAAACCGCAAGGTCGAGGGCATAATAGGGTACCGTACCAAAGGATGTGGTACCTACCAATCACACACATAATGAAAAGATTGTACCAATCTAAGCAGACTGTTGGAGGGATGAGATGGCACACCGACCATACTCAGACGGATGGAGAGATGACTCATCCATCATATGGAAGAGCCTGGAAACATTTTAACAATGTACATCCACATTTCGCTAGCAATAGCCGAAATGTGTATCTTGGATTATGCACTGATGGATTTAGTCCATTTGGAATGTCTGGGAGACAATATTCATTGTGGCCGGTATTTCTTACACCGTATAACCTGCCACCGGAGATGTGCATGCGACGAGAGTTTCTATTCATGACCATATTAATACCTGGTCCAAAACATCCAAAAATATCTCTCGACGTTTTTCTACAACCACCGATAAAAGAGTTGAAAGATTTGTGGTCAACAGGGGTGAGGACATATGATTGTTCAACGAAAAAAAACTTTATGATGCGAGCGATGCTTTTGTGGACCATAAGTGACTTTCCTGCATATGGGATGTTGTCTGGGTGGACTACACATGGGAGATTAGCTTATCCATATTGTAATGGAATGACAGATGCGTTTCAGTTGAAGCATGGTAGGAAGACTAGTTGGTTCAATTGTCACTGTCGATTTCTGCCCGTTTACCACCCATACCGAAGAAACAAGAAATTGTTCAGGCACAAAAGTGTTGTCAGAGACACTCCTCCTCCATATTTAACTGGAGAACAAATCGAAGCACAAATCGATTACTACTGTGCTCTAGAAACAACTCCTCGTGGTGGGAATTGGCATGTTCCCAGTAATATGTCTGATTCTTATGGTGTTCAACACAATTGGCACAAAAAGAGTATATTTTGGGAATTGCCATATTGGAAAGATCTTCTTTTGCGCCACAACCTCGATGTGATGCATATAGAGAAGAACTTTTTTGAGAACATTGTGAACACTATATTGAATGTCCCAGGGAAGACGAAAGACAACGTAAAATCAAGGTTGGACTTACCCGATATCTGCTCAAGGAGTGAGCTACATATAAATAGCAACGGGCAAGTTCCAGTTCCAATATTTAGACTGTCATCAGAAAAAAGTATGCCTTGTTCAACTGGGTGGCTTCAGAAGTGAAGTTCCCTGATGGGTATGTTTCAAATCTCTCAAGATGTGTTGAGAAAGGGCAAAAGTTCTCTGGGATGAAGAGCCATGATTGTCATGTCTTTATGCAGTGACTACTTCCCTTTGCATTTGCGGAGCTACAACCGGCAAAAGTACATGAAGCACTTTCAGGTAATTAATTAATATAATATGATGATATGATTAATTTATTTATATATATATATATATATATATATATATATATATATATATATACTAATGTGGATAATTTTTGTTTTTGTAATATATAAGAAATTTGAGCATTTTTTAGGGATCTGAGCACCCGCACTCTTAAAGTGGAAGTTGTCCAACAACTTCATGAAAACATTCTCGTCTTAATCTGCAACTTGGAGAAAATATTTCCGCCTAGTTTTTTCGACGTCATGGAACACCTAGTTGTCCACGTCCCGTATGAGGCATTACTTTGTGGACCTGTACATTATGGATGGATGTATTAATATGAAAGGGCCATGGAAACTTTGAAAGGAAAATCCAAAAACCTAGCAAGAGTTGAAGGTTCTATTGTTGCGGGAAGTTTGACGGAATAAACATCACATTTCACATCGTACTACTTTGCACCAAAAGTACGTACAAGGAAACGAGCTCCAAGAAGAAATGATGATGGTGGTGTCGTGCCGACATATATGGAAGACGATGTTCCAGACATCTTTTGTCAAATTGGGCGATTGGGTGGGAAATTGATAGAGGTTTGGTGGTCGAGTGATGAAGACGTCCATAGTGCACACCTTTATATTCTTCTTAATTGCGAGCATCCATTGATTGTTTATTTTGAAAGGTAAATATATAAACATACACACTTATATATATATATATCTGGATTTTTTCAATATTAAATATATAACATAACATATATGATTTTACAGCCAATTTGTGACTCAAGTCGAGGAAGCAATACCTGGTATATCGACAACTGAGTTAGACAAAAGGAAAGATCAACACGTTATAAGTGTGGTTGAGGAAACATGTATTTATTATTACTTAAATTTTATGCATACATTACCACAATGTAAGTCTAATGTCTAGTTATATTACTTTTGTTGCAGGTTGATTATGACGATCCTGAGTATCCCGCATGGTTTCGCGAATTACTTCAAGGTCCAATTGCAAAGGTCACGACATCATCGATGTATTTCACCCGAGGCTATACTTTTCATACCTATGACTATGGAAGACACCGGGCGACAAGAAATTATGGAATATGTGTGAAAGGCGAAACATATTTCTACAGGATTTTGCAGGAGATTTACGAAGTTCAATTCCCAGGTATGAGTTTGAAGTGCGTTATCTTCAAGTGTGAGTGGTACGACCCCGTCTTAGAGGTGTTTGGATTATCAAGAACGGTGTAGTTGATGTCAACGGTGGACGAAGGTACAACAAATTCTTTTTTTTTTTTAATATCCAGGTTTTGAGTATTAATTAATTTTTACATTGATCTTTATTTTTGTAGGTACAACAAGTTCGAGTATTTCATATTAGCTTCCCAAGCAGATCAAGTTTGCTTCATTCCATACCCTCGGATTACTACCTCGGGAATAAACTGGTTAGCTGTTATCAAAGTTACACCTCGAGGACGAATAATCACTGGAGAAGAACCACCATTACAAGAAGAAAACAACAATGAGATCGAGGAACCTGAAGCAGAAATTGATGACATCCTACTCATTGATCCGCATAATCGTGAATACGAAGATATTCCTGATCACTCAACAGACGAAGGTGTAGACGACGAGTTTTTAGAAAATGATGATGTTTCAACAGATTACGAGAATGTATCCGAATGAATTATGTATGTTTATAAGTTTTTTTAATCACAAAAATGTTTGGATTATATATGTTTTAAGTTTGTTTAATCACAAAATCAATTTGCATTTGGGGTTTATGTGTAGAAGAGGTTAGGAGTTTGGTTGTAGAAGAGGTTATAATTTAAGGAAGTTGTGGTTTTGGGTTTGGGGTTTCAAGTTTAGGGATTTGCAAACCCTTTCCTCGTAAAGCCCTAGTAATAGAAAACGCGGGCATAGCCATTTCCTCGTAAAGTCCTAGTAATGCCTTACTAGGACTTTACGAGGAAAAAAACGCGGGCATAGCTATTTCCTCGTAAAGCAGTTTCCTCGTAAAGTCCTAGTAATGGTATTACTAGGACTTTACGAGGAGATAAAAACACAGGCATAACTACTTCCTCGTAAAGCCCTAGTAACATTACTAAGGCTTTACGAGGAAACAAAATTCCTTATATAAACTCGAGCAATCCGATTTCTCATTTGTAGTAAACTTCTCTCTGAATTCTCTTAAGGTTCTCTCTATTTCCTAGTTAGGTGATTAGATTAGGAAATTTAGATTAGGTGGTTAGTTTAGGGAATTTAGATTAGGTGGTTAGTTTAGGTAATTTAGATTAGGTTGGTTTACTTTTTTAAACTGTTTTCTTAAATTATACGGGGATTAATGTTTTGTTTTGTTTTAGACAGAGCAAAATTGCTAAGGCTGGTAAGAGGCCTCTTCAGGGGAGTCACTACGGAGATTCGGGCGTCAGTCTGGTCTCGGTTCATCTTCGTCAGCTCCCGGTTCATCTTCGACTCCGGATCCTGACGCTCTTCCCGAGACTCAGGGAGCTTCTACGACGTCCCGGTTTGAGCAACCACCTCCTCCTCCACCTCCACCACCTCCTCCTCCTCCACCTCCTCCTCCTCCACCGGTCGGGGTTCATCCTGATTTGCAGGTGCCGCCGAACGCACCCTTTGCGGTGTACACGGTGGAGGATATTTTGGCCCTTCCAGGCAGAGAAAGGCTGCCAGAGTTAGATCCTATCCGACGGGACGGCCACAACGAATTATGGTATGTTTTAATTTTTAAAAAGTGTTTTTAATTTATTTCTTAATTAACAAAATATTTACAAATTAACCTAATTAATTATTTATTTTGTGTCTTTCCAGGTTTGGTTTTGACGAATGTGTCGCAACTAGCGTCACGGATTGTATCAAGGGATACTTTCCCGATGCAGCTCCAAACTGGAAGAAGACGGCGAGCCACACAAAAAGACGTGGTTCAAATCGTTCGCTGTAAGTTTAATTAATCAACTTAATTTATTTTTTATTATTTAAAATTATTAATATTATTGAACTAATCCGTCTCTTATTTTTTCTGGTTACAGCAAAAATATCGTTGGTCTATTGGGATTCACCGGCGGGTGAAGATGGAGTTTGAGGCCAAGGCAAGAGCACGATTGCTCGACATGGTCTACAACTGGAAGTTCGACTTTCAGGTCCGGATTTATAAATTATAATATATATATATAGTTTTAAAAATATTATTGAATTTAATTCTAATTATTTTAATTCAGGTGGATGGTTACGAGGACGGGAAACCGATTGCCTCACAACCACGGTGTGGGATGGCCTCATCAGCTATTGGGGGTTTCCGGACTCGGTCAGAACCTCCCACACAAACTCCGGGAACCGGCATGACCAAAGACGAGCATGGCAACACGAAGATGCTTCACACCGCGGGTCGAAAACCTCACGGGGGAGTTCGTCTAGACATGGTAAGATGACTTTTAATAACTATTTAATTTTTACTTTATTTGAATATTCCAAATTAATATTTAATTTTAAAAATTATTTTTAGGCTAAAGAGACATGAGTTTACGAGAGGACCCACCGGAACAAGGCTGGGCAGTTTGTAGATCCTGCTTCCGAAACCACCATTTGTAACACCCCCGAACCGTCCTAGGTCGGACTAACCCAAGAGGACCCGGAAGCGTCACAAGTTGGCGAGCAAAGCAATTGATTCGACCAAAACCATAGAACAGATCCAAAGTCTCGACCAAACCAACCACTTAACCCGCCCCTCTCGACCTCGGCCTAAGGTCGGCCAACTCGTACCTTGGTCGAGAGTTGTGTAAGTCCGGACTAAACTAAATATCAGCGTACAGCGGGGATTTTAATATACAAACATAAGTTTTATTTATTTTACAAAGTTCAGGAACTCGACTTGTCCTCAGAGTGCGAAAGCATAAAAACATAAGTGAAAACACGAGAAAAGGGTACCCATAAACAGTAAAACCAAAGCAAACAGAAACATCTTTGTCCTTGCAAAACAACAACACGAAACTACGCCTGGCACCGTCCTCTGACCCCGCAACGCCCTTCCTTCTAAGGTTACCTGCATAGTAAAGGGGGAGTGAGTAATCATAAATTACTCAGCGAGCTCCCAAAACAAAACAACAACAACGATCCCCCCCTTAGCCCATGCTCAAGCAACAAACAATAATGCAACTCAACAATCCAATGCAAGAGCGGCCAAGCAATGCCACAAAACAAGACCGTGCACACCAATGCACAAAACGCCAAGTCTCACCCCGAGACAAGGACACCAAAACCCCCAAACTAGACTCGACGCCTAAACTCAAACACAAAGATAAAACACCACACGTTTCGGACGGCCTATCTCGTCCAGGAATCCCTTACTGGAGTTGCCCTAGTCCCCTCCTCATTCCACGACCACAAACACACAAGTCACATGGTCTGGACCTCTCCCGGAAATCGGCTACACCCGATCACACACTCATCCGGGGCCACGGCGTCCCGTAGCGTTCGTCCATGGGCGCTACCCACTTTTCGTTGACGAACCATGGAGGGTAGGCTAACATCCAACACACTACACACTAGTCCGCTGCGTCTCACACGAATTCACGCGTAAGGGCTACACCCAACACGCACGCAACCGGACTAAGTGCACATGGGCAACAACCCATCACCACGCTAGCACTCGTGCTAGTCTAGACCAAAGGCTCTAAACAACCAATCACACACAGCGTGAGGGAGCTCCTCCTCTAACCAACACGCAGCCTGGTCTAGACCCGCACCCACCTAAAAACACACTAAGCTATCGAGACACACCCAATACTCTACCCGGAACAAGACCCTCACCGGTCTAACACAACACACGGGTAAGAGAGAGTCTCACCACACCTAGCTAGCGAGACACACCTAAGACTCTACCCGGAACAAGACCCTCACCGGTCTAACACACACACGGGTAAGAGAGAGTCTCACTAACCCCAATACCACACACATACTACACAAACTACAATGTATGCATGAATCTATCACCTTATCATAACAATGCATGCTAAAATATCAACACACCCAACAAGAGGGAGACACTCTCAACCTCTTGCGGTTCAACGCATGCATATAAACATCTAGATAATCTTGCTACACCCTAAGCAATATCATCTCCACAAAATCTAGATGATCACAACACAATGCATGCATGTACTACCAACCTAACCATGGTTTTAGCACACCATTCTATCAACCTAACTCACAATGCAATTAATCATAAACACACAACACATGCATGGGATTTACCAACTCCCACACACACACACACATGGAACCGCAAAGCTAGTTCCGGCTCGGGAACCTCACGGCCCAAGCTCTCCACCTGCAACCACACACGGTTAGTCACACACAACACTCCCACACCCTATGGGAACCCACCTAAGGTCTTGATAAGCCGCAAAGACCTCCAAAAGCCAAAGACCTAAGGTTAATACCAAAACCGGTTAAAATGGGGCTCATGGCTAAAAGGGAGAAACGGATTCTAACCACAACCAAAACTCTTACCACCCTTCCTAGCACACCACAGAACCTCCTAGGTTAAGGAGAACACATGCAAAGAGCCTCCACACTCACCTCACACACTTAGGAAAAATTTATGGGTTTTGGTCACTTTCTCACTCTAAAGAGAACTATGGTCACGACTAAGAGAGAAAGGTTCAGGGGTTAACAAAATCTCACAAGTGAAGCCTAAGGGTCCTATTTATAGCCAAAATTCCGTGTGTGAACACAAGAGTCATGGTGGGACACATGTTACCATTTTAAGCTCCAAATTCATGCATGCATGAAAATACATTAATCCAAGTCCAAAACGTCCCATCTTCTAGAATGTTTACCACCTTGCTGATCAAGTTCAGTGTACAAAGTAGCAACACGAAATTCGTTTCCTAGCTCAGGTTGCCACCACATCACTGTTTGGCTCCAAAAGGGCTCCTTTGGTGAACACATACCAAATCTACTCCCTAGCCTTGTTTCCCTAGCTTTCCTAGACCTCCATGTGATGCTTATGAACCAATGAATGCTCGATTTTGTGCCTGACATGTTCCCATACTCCCTTCCCCTTATTTTTAAAATTGGCAAAATGGGGGTTTTTGGGCTTCATGAGTCTTTAACCTCCAAACTGGAAATCCTTGGGGTTTAGCCCACTCCAGAACATTTCCTGGGATCCTCATGGTCCTTAGATGAAAATGTTTGAAGGAATTTGATTAATTCCTTTGCCCAAAACTCCCATGGCCACTTAAGGCCCATTATGGGTCCAAAAGTGTCTTCATGATTCCTCTCTCTCTAAATGTGTTTTGGCCATGATTCTTCCACCATTAGACTCCTTAATTTATCCTCTTTCTACTCCAGTTTTGAAGAAAATTGGTCCCCTACACGTGGCATGCTCCTATTGGGCCACCCAGACGCCTATGTGGACCAATAAGGCACTTTCTCTCTCTTCGGACTTTTGTTGACTTTGACCTCTGAGTTGCCCATTTTCAAAACTTCAAGAATTACTCCAAATACTCCATTGAACTCTTAAACCATGATGGCACAACTTGATTTGGCTTCTTTGGCTCTTAGCTTGCTCATTTTGACCATATCGGCAAATCCGGCCTCCCTCTGGACCACGTTGGTACCAATCTTGTTTGTCTTGACCAAAATCCTCAAAATGTCTTTGGATAGCTTCCATAATACTCCTAGGCTGATACTTGATCGATCCCCATGATTTTGGAATGAAAATACACTTTTCCGGTCTTCGCCCGCGGCTAGATTCTCGCCTAGACCATCTCTGAACCTCTATCGACCATCTTCCATTTTGGCTCGGTCCAACTCTAATCTAACTCGACCAAATGTCTTATAATATTATATAATGATGTTTAGGATCAATCCTTACTTGATTTGAAGACTTTTAAAATTCACCGTGTTCGACCACGACCATATCGGATCTCTGGTTCTGCCTACTCGACCAACTTTGGATTTTACTCGACCAACCTCCAATTTTGCTTCGACTGAACCTCTATTCTTCACTTCTAGTACCATCTCACAGCAAGTCTTGGTCGATCCTGGGTCGTTGACTTTCGTTGACTTGGGACTTCTGATCTGGGGTATTACATTCTCCCCTCCTTAAATGAATTCGTCCTCGAATTCTCAAGACACTTCTCGCTTATATCGCCATTTTACTAATTTTCTTCAGCTTGTTCCTAACTGCTTCCTGCCTTGAGATTTCACCATCTATCTTCCACCTTCTTCTTGGTTCCTGGTTCATTCATCCGGTTTACTTGCTTCACTTGGCCTCCTTGATCTACTTCCGAGTTCACCGTTGCTGACGCCGTACCTTGCTTCTGCCATTTGATCCTGGTTTCACCATTTGATCCATCTCTTCTTCCACCATGTCTTTCTTGATCTGCTTCCTTGGTTCTCCTTCGCCAACGTCATCGTTGACCCCTATCACCATATATCTTCTCCTTACGCGGCTCGAACTACAATTCCTCTCGTGTTCACTTCAACCTTCTTCTTCATTTGTCGATGCCACTAACTGCTTCCACCTTCTCTTTCTTCTGACTACTTATGTTGAATGCTTATGCTTCGGTTGCACAATTCCGACTTCTTATTGGACTCCATTAAGCTCGCTCCATACATTAACCGCCTTATGCTGCTCGAACTTGAACTCTTCTTGCATTTGCTGTCGCTTC
>CAKOAT010336266.1:2466-18048 GCA_932364175.1 Eruca vesicaria subsp. sativa
ATGCACATTCCTTACGGATCTTCACTTGATGTCGACTCTGGTTCCCATGGTACACACACACAAGTTCCCAATACCCATGTCTTGGTTCGTGTCCTTCCGACACCACACTTATTCTCAACACAATCAATGGCTATAAATAAGGGTCGGTTTCCTGAACTCTAGGGTTCACACATACTAAACACAACAAGGACCCTAAACACATACTTCTCATTGGGAATGACGTTCCTATGATTAATTATGTAAATACTTGGCTTGGAGGTCATTTCTCAATGAAAGACATGGGAGAAGCAGCATATATTCTTGGAATAAAAATCTATAGAGATAGATTAAATAAGACTATTGGATTATGTCAAGATACTTATATCGATAAGGTTTTGCATAGATTCAAGATGCATGATTCCAAGAAAGGCTTCTTGCCAATGTCTCATGGCATAACTCTTAGCAAGATTCAGTGTCCTTCAACACATGATGAGCGAGAGCGGATTAGTATAATCCCATATGCTTCGGCTATAGGATCTATCATGTATGCAATGATCTGTACTCGTCCAGATGTTGCGTGTGCCTTGAGCCTGACGAGTCGATACCAATCGGATCCAGGTGAAAGTCACTAGACAGCAGTTAAGACTATTCTTAAGTATTTGAGAAATACTAAGGATAAGTTCTTAGTATATGGAGGATGTGATGAGCTTGTTGTGAGTGGTTACACTGATGCCAGCTTTAAGATGGACAAAGATGATTTCCGATCGCAATCAGACTTCATCTTTTGTCTTAATGGAGGAGCGGTGAGTTGGAAGAGTTCCAAGCAAGACACTGTACCAGACTCTACAACTGAAGCTGAATACATCGCTGCTTCTGAAGCAGCAAAGGAAGCTGTTTGGATTCGGAAGTTCATTACTGAATTGGGTGTGGTTCCTAGTATCTATAACCCAGTGGATCTCTATTGTGACAACAATGGAGCCATCGCACAGGCGAAGGAACCCAGATCCCATCAGAAGTCCAAACATATTCTAAGGAGATATCATCTCATTCGTGATATCGTCGATACAGGAGATGTGAAGATTAGCAGAGTTTCAACGGATGCAAATGTTGCTGATCCGTTGACAAAGCCTCTTCCACGGCCTAAGCACGAGAGTCATACTACTGCTATAGGCATTAAGTTTCTTAAGATGTGATCTTGATTCTAGTGGGAGATTTTTCTTTTTTGATATGATGTTCATGTTTACATACATTTGGTTATGTTTCAAAATTAATGAAATTGTTTCAGATTTATTTTATTATTGGATAATTAAATAAATGTCCCAAAATAATTTATATCATTCTTATAGGTCATCAAGTACGTGACTTGATCATGAAACCCTATAAGTGAAAGACGCTATAAGTTATTGAGGTCCCTGGTCAAGGTTGTTAACGTGGGACATTAATAACCGAGAATGACTAGTATGTGAGGTGATTAATGACTAAGTTTCATGGAGTCATTCAATATGTGGTACTGAATTCAATCACATGGATATGTGTTAGAGAACACATGATCGGACTGACCCGCTAATGAGAACTCTGCAAGATTGTTATATGAGTGTCATAAGAGTTTCTCATTACGACTATAGAGTATAGTCCTTTGACCTGAGTTCATCATGATTCTTTACTTGTGGATTAGTTCACTTTGACCTTGTCAAACGTCAGCCGTAACTGGTGATTATAAAGGCATTGATTAGGTGTTCTAAGAAGTTTGTAAAGAACATGGATGGAACAAGATGGGATTTGTCCCTCCTATATAACGGGAGATAAATATCTCAGGGTCTATCGAAGATTTGATACTGAGAAATGCATGGCCATGCTCAAACGAGGTGAATGTCAGTCGTTTGTCTTATCAGTATAAATCAGAGTTCGATAAACTTGATCTAGCTTAATAAGGATGACACTAGTTCTTACCTTACGCTGAGATCGAGATATAGAGACAAAGGGATTATCAGAATATATGATTCTAGTACAAGTGGGAGATTGTTGGGAATGTCCTAAAATCATTTGTACTTACTCTAGTAGAAGTCGTAGAATCGAGGTTTGACAATCATATAATATTAGGCGATTATAATGTTTTGCTAGAAACCGCTTATAATCTATGAATTGAGAATTCATTGCTAATATTAGATGATCCTACAGGATCACACACCTAAGCAAACTAGATCAACAATACTTTGAGTTCAGAAATAATGATATAAACTTGTTATATCTTTGTGGTACTATTAACTTAATTATATGTAACATATGATGTAACCATACACGTTTTGTTAGTTAAATAATTATTGGGCTTGGCCCATAAGTTATATTAACTAAACCTAATTGTCTTATGGTTTGGTAAACTCATATATAATGAGTACGTGAGACATATGGGGACAGGTGTAGCTGCATAACTTAGTAAAGTGAAAGACAAAATAGTTTGTTTTGAGATTTGATCTTGACGGCACTAGCATCCCGTAGTGATCTAGTTTGTGTGCGTGTGGATACCGGTAGAGGCACGACGTTTGGAGTGCTTGAAATCTCGATTTGGTATATTCATCTTTCCGCTGCGAATAACTAGGTATATTCGAAACCCTAAGATCTAGATTTATTTCAGTATTTACATAAGATCTAGGCAAATAGAATCCATATGTTGTTTTATAAATCGTTATAAACCGGTATGAATTCTTACAATAAAGTCAATAAGATCAGAACTCGTAGTTACGTTTTCAAACAAAAATGAATTGTCGTTTGACTAATAAGTTGCGGCTAGGAGACGTTAGAGCATATACAACGGGTAATCCATAACGAATCCTTAAGGGGAGTCATTAGAGAAATATTAATTTTATAATTACTAGGTCTAATGAACAGTTAAGGATTCTATTTTTAAAATCCTTATTTAAGGATTGATTCTTGCACTATTCACGGACTCCACTGCACACGTGACGGTACGCGAATGGTCACTTTTTTATTTTTTAAAGAAAAAATTAAAATATTCTTATATAATCTAAAATACTCTTTTTTTTTTCCTAAAGATTCCCCCTAAAAATTCGGTAAGGATTGTTGTTTCATATGCTCTTAGATAGAATCCGAATGAAAAGCCAACTTGTCTCATCTCTGCACAGCAGCACAGAGCCGCTTGAAACTCATTGCTTTGTGTTCAAACTACAAAAAACATAAATATGATATTGCCATTGTATTTGTCCAAAAAGGATATTGCCATTGTAATTTGTAGACATGTTTACTTTAATGTAATATGTAACTAACTCAGCTGGTTCGAGGAGCTATAATGTATCCATATTGTCCTATCTTATTTCTTATCCAGTATTATTTTGGAAATAATGATTAACGTATAGATACGTGACAACTACAATATGAAAAACTTGTTTGAACTTTGAACCAGATAATCATTATAAAATTCAGATGCACATGGTCTAATTATTAAAATCCTTTCAATTTAGGGTGCTACAGGATACAACTTTTCATCACGTGGTAATTATTAAAATCCTTTCAATTAGGGTGCTATAGGATACAACTTCTCATCACGTGACTTGAATTGCTACAGCTTTATTGTAGCCTAGGACCGATTCTAAGCCAAACATTCTAAAGCCAAACGTAACAAAATATTTTTTTTAAATCTCTAAAAAATTTGAAAAAATTATATAAACAAAAATCTCTAAAAAGTTAACAAAAAATAGTTTTTGGGTTTCCAAATTTAACAAAAAAAAAAAACTTAAGTTAAATCTTTCATAAATTATCTAGAATCTCATAAATCTCATAATCGACACCACTACAAGTATAAGTTGTTTTCTCCTCGTGTTATTCAATACCGTTAAATTACTAAAAAGTTAACCAAATGAAATGTTAAATCAGTTTGATAAATTATTGGATCAATCCAAAGATCTTAACTTCCAATGGCTTGGTTAGTAAAGTACTATGGACAAATTTGTTAAATATTATTTGGGAATTTTCTTTGGTTAACTTGAGATGTTATATCGAAGTAGGATTAGTATTTCATTCCTTTTTGTTTATACAAATTTAATAAAATTTCCATTTCATTTGATAAATTTATGGATGGATATAGACTCGGCAAAATATTAAACAAGTAGCGCAAAGGTACAGTGTTAGTCCAAGAATCAACATTATACTAAAAACCAAACCCACACAAGAAACCACTGAAGATTTTTTTTGGTCGCATTTATTTTGTTTTCGTCCAAAAATGTTAATTTCTTCTTCTTTTAAAGAAAACAATGATCAAAGAGAGAAGAGTAGGGCATGATTATAAATTGGTATGGATGATAAAAGTCAAAGCTAAAGAAAAGAGGAGAGATAAAATAAGTAATCATGATGATATGCAGTAGTTATAAATGTCTTAATTTCTCTGCTTTTATTTTTGTATTAAAAGAAAGTAATGCTTATTAACGAAACACAATCAAGATAAAAAAAGCAGAGCACGTAACAAACACAAAGGATATTACTGAATAGCATTAATAGCGCAAAACTTTTAGGGAAATAAAATTTTACTCTCCGTTTAGCTGAACTTTTGCCAATCAGGTGAAAACACCTTAGGTTCCGAATGGTAAAAGCAGTTCAAGAAGGACAGATCAAGCAGATCATGCTGATCAAGTAGGACAAGTGCAGATCAAGCTAAAGAAAAGAGAAGAGATAAAATAAGTAATCATGATGATATGCAGTAGTTATAAATGTCTTAACTTCTCTGCTTTTATTTTTGTATTGAAAGAAAGTAATGCTTATTAACGAAACACAATCAAGATAGAAAAAGCAGAGCACGCAACAAACACAAAGGATATTACTGAATAGCATTAATAGCGCAAAAATTTTAGGAAAATAAAATTTTACTCTCCGTTTAGCTGAACTTTTGCCAATCAGGTGAAAACACCTTAGGTTCCGAATGGTAAAAGCAGTTCAAGAAGGACAGAGCAAGCAGATCATGCTGATCAAGTAGGACAAGTGCAGATCAAGCGGATCATGCAGGAGAGATGTAGATCAAGCAAGAGAGATGCAGATCAAGCAGAACAAGTTATTTTAGAAGTTATGAATGGTAAAAGCAGTTCAAAAAATGCAGATCATGCTGATCAAGTAGGACAAGTGCAGATCAAGCGGATCATGCAGGAGAGATGTAGATCAAGCAAGAGAGATGCAGATCAAGCAGAACAAGTTATTTTAGAAGTTATGAATGGTAAAAGCACTTCAAAAAATGCAGATCATGTATTTTAATAATAAAAATTACACCAAAATATCAAATTACATAATGAAAAAATACATAAACAAAAGTAAAATAATTTAATGATTTGCCCATAACATATCCGCAATGTTGTCTCTAATGTTCATCATATGATTTCCATCAACCATATTTGTTGTCTCCAAATCACGAGGATCACTTTCAGAATCTTCGTTGCTGAAATTTGTGTCTCTCATTATTTCAACAAAATCCTCATCAAAATAATTTGAAGTTCTGATGAAATTGTGTAGTCCCATTGTAGCAGTTACCACTCTTTTTTGAACAGCAATATCATATCTGGGAAAATCACAAAGAATCCTCAATTTCTTCTTCCAAACTCCAAATGTCCTTTCAATAACAAAACGTAGAGATGCATGACATCGATTAAACAAATCTTGTTTATTCTTAGGAGGAGGACCGTTGTTGAAATGAGACATATGATACCTAATAACCTCATTCCGAGAAGATATTTAGGGAGTAAAAAAACCTCGCTTATTTGGATATTTAGAATCTACTACATAATACTTGTCTGGTGGAGGCAAAGGAAAATTAGAATCACTGTCTTGTGTCATCGTGAGAACTGTTGTATCATGACAAGATCCGGGTGCTCCATTCCAAACATATGTAAACAAAATATTTAGATCACATATTGCCATGATATTAAACGATGTCCTATCATGTCGATCCCAGTACATTCCTTGTAGTTCAGGCTTCACTTTAACACATACATGAACTCCATCCATAGCTCCAACAAATCCACTAAAATATGGCTAATATCTTCTGTCTGTTTGCAGTCTTTCAGGAATTCGAAGTAGTTCTTGTCTTGTTGGAGTCTTGACATAATCACAAGCTAGTAACTCCATCGCTCTAAGAACTTCAAAAAACTTTCTATTCACTGTCTCTTGTGTCCGTCCAAACCATAACCCAACATCTCTTTGAACTTCATTATGCCCACAAATTTGCAAAAACATTGCTACACTCTCTTCGATACTAACATTCAGCGTAGGATGCAAACCATATTTTGATTGCAATATGTCACAAAGAGATCTAAAAGCATCCAGNCACTGTCTCTTGTGTCCGTCCAAACCATAACCCAACATCTCTTTGAACTTCATTATGCCCACAAATTTGCAAAAACATTGCTACACTCTCTTCGATACTAACATTCAGCGTAGGATGCAAACCATATTTTGATTGCAATATGTCACAAAGAGATCTAAAAGCATCCAGAGACATTCGTAGTAACTGAAGACATGCAGCAACATCTACTTGTAATCGACCCTAAATATTTCTCCACCCTAAACCGCCACCGATTTGAACTGGTCCTCTTTCAAAATAACGATTATAATAACTCAGTGATGGTTGAATTATTAACTCTTCAAATTGCTCATCTTCCAGATTCCATAACTCAATTCTCTCATCATGAGTTAGACTTTGGGGATTTTGTGATCGCAACTGACATATACGAAAAGCCTGAAAATATTTTTATCACAAAATAAAGACTTAATCAATGAACCATTAATCAAAATATAATACAATTGGGTGAGTATTTGGTGATGAACCCCATTGTTGACTATTTGGTGATGAACCCCATTGTTGAGAATTTGGTGATGAACCCCATTGTTGAGAATTTGGTGATGAACCCCATTGTTGACTATTTGGTGATGAACCCCATTGTTGACTATTTGGTGATGAACCCCATTGTTGAGAATTTTGAGGTGCACTCCATTGTGGAACATTTTGTGTACCCCACTGCAGAGCATTTGGAGATGAACTCCATTGCGGAGCATTTGGCGGTGCACCCCATTGTGGAGCATTTGGTGGTGTAACCCATTGCTGAGCATTTGAAGATGAACCCCATTGCGGGGCATTTGGCAGTGCTCCCCACTGTGGTGCAGTTGGAGGTGTACCCCATTGTGGTTGATTTGGAGGTGTTCCCCATTGTTGAAAACCAGAACTCCATTGCCCACAAATTGGACTACCAAACTTTTGCCCAGATTCTAACCGCTTTCCCACGTATTCGCTGTCTCGCGTATATCCAGTAAGAGCTTGTAAAAACTTCAATTTTTCTTCTGTGTTTCTTTCCGCTCTGTCAATAAAGTACTTGCGCCAAAATCTTTCTTCTTTGAATGCATGAATGCATGCCCAATAGAAATTGGTGTCATTTGGTAGCCCCATTGATTTGAATATCTTCCAGCGGTATCGAATTCATTGTAATCATCTTCGTCAAAAGAATTTGGACGCAGTTGTTGTAAACTTTGGCGTTGAAACTCTCTAAAGCTAGTCATTGTATATGTCAGGGTTGTCTCGAATGATTGTTTTCTTCGAATTCCTTGGGATCCACTTCTGACAGAGGTCCAAGAATTTCCTGTAATTCTTTGTGAACTACTTCCACGCCTTAGTCTACTTCGTTGTTGAGCTCTTGAAGTAGGAATCTGAAAAGGGTCAGCAGTAGGTGAAGAATTCTGACGCAGATTCTCAGGGATGAAATCATTTGAAGGACGCATTTCATCATCAATATCAACACAATATACTTCTTCATTTTCTTGTGTTTCAGGAACCTGAGTGTGTTGCATATCACCACCATATGTTTCAGAGTAAAAGTGACCTTTATCATTGTTTTTGACCATCATTCATCAACTCTTCTCTTCTTTGGTGCAAAAAGTATTGAGATTGTGATTGGACGTCATATAAAATGAAACATCGTTGCATCACATCCCAATGCTCTGGCGGCTTTCGTTTAAATGATTTTACAATCTTGTCTACCTGTTAATAGAATTATATAGGTTTTAGACCACAAATATTATAGATTTGGTCATTTATTAAACTTATGCTGGTTTTATAAGATTTTGTTGTACTTACTTCATGATCTTTCCACCATGAATCAGACGCAGATATCACAGATGTCGTGGGATCAACCGAAATGCCCGTAGAATTTTTCATAAGATGCTTGTACTTCTTGTATTTTCTTTTTAGTTGATCAAGTTTTTCTTTGAAGAACCGGTAGTTTACGTTACTATTAAACATTTGGTTGAACTTATCAATGAGAAACTCTTTACCAGCGGGTGTAGGATCTTTGAAACGGTAATTACCCATGGCAATTGCTCGATCGTACAACTCAATAAACACTCGTTCTCGGTTAGGATTCCATCTAAAATTGTCTTCCCTCTAATTATTTTTAAAAGAATACAATCATTTGACTTTACTATTAATTATTCTATAAAAATTAAAAATTTATCAAGTACTTGCCCGTACTGACATTTCTGTAGGTAAATTCACATCTTCTTCATCGGAAAATGTTATATTTTGTCGGCGATTTGACGTCATATCTACAGTTTAAAAATAACTAATATTAGTTTGGTTGGTTAAATGTAATCCATTCTTTATTATTTGGTTGATTACAAAAGAAATCAAAGTAATTTCTAAATGATTATTCAATAATTTTTCTGATATTTAGTTTTCTTAAATAAATATTTTCTAACATGTATATATGCTATACATATAATTTCGAAATAATTATTAAAATTTATTTCAATACTTATATTATACTGTTTTTGTTAAATAATTATGCATATATATATATGTATATGTAAATAAATTATTCTTACTTCTGTTTTACACTAATTATATAAATATTTTATACTAAATGTATATTTTTGGGAAATATTTATATATATACCTTGGTTTTTACTTGTATGAATTAAAATGTTACATATTTTCTACTTTCAGTTAATACATATATCTACCTTATAATATAAATATATATTAACATGCATTTATTATAGGTAAAATTATAAAATACACTAAAGATATAAGATTTTTAATTAACTATTTTATATTAGGTGAAAACCCACTACAGGAAACGACTCACGAAGAAAGAAAAAGTCAGTATCAAACTCGTTAAAGATAATATCTCATCTTTTCAAGAAAAGATTTCGTCCACGGTGAAAATGTGATTAAAAATCTGATTTCACATCTTTGCAAATATAAGATTTCGTCCATTAACTATGCATAATGGACAAAATGATTCATAATATAAGAATGATTTAGTAACTAGTACCATTTATTCATCATATATCAGTGAGGAAAAGAAAAAGACTTTGACTCTATTATTTCCATTGGCATTTGGTAATATTCGCATATATGTAGAGCATATATACACATGTATGTTATGTTAATCATACATTTGGTGAGACTTGAGGATAGTTGAAGACAGGTCATTAAATAAAATTTGTTAGAAAACACTTTCTTATTTTTGATTAATACATATTCATATTAATTTCAAAAAGTTTAAGGAGAAAATTTATTTTAATAATACTTATATTAAACTACTTTTGTTAAGTATATATATATATATATGTAAATAAATTTACTCTTACTTCTGTTTTACACTAATTATATCAAATTTTTAATACTAAATGAGTTTTTGGAATATATATATATGTTACATAGTTTATATATATATACTGTTTTTTACTATGTATGAATTAAAATGTTACATAGTTTATACTTTCAGTTAATACATATATCTACCTTATAATATAAATATATATTTACATTCATGTATTATAAGTCAACTTATAAAATACACTAAAGATATAAAGATTTTTAATTAAATCTTCTATATTTACAATTACTATTGTATATTATATAAATAAAATAAAAAAGAAGTAAACTGGAAAAAATTAATTCAGTAAGTTGACATTAAAATTATTTTAAGAAAATATCTATATGTATACATTTTTTTATTTTAATATGTTTAATTAAAATGTGACACATTTTCATTTTCAGTTAATATATATACAGTTATTTTATTTATTTACATCTATATTTTATTGATAAAAATCTAAATATAAAAGGTTTAAAAACTAAAATATATATCATACATATAGAGTTTTCCAATTACATATAATATATTTTCAATTATTAAAATATATTATATTTGATCAAAACTAATACATATATATAATTAAATAAATATAATAAAATTAAAAATTATTCTTACCTTACGTTGGAGGTAATGACTGAAAACCTTTTTTTAATTCCCTCCTACAACACAAAATCTTTTTCCAGTTAACTATACAATTTTTCAAGTATTAATACAGTATTATTTGTCAAAATAATATATATAATATAAAATTATCAAAACTTACGTTGAAAAAGGAATGATGCTCAATACAATAATATGCTCAACACAACACAGCACTACAACGATAACTCTCACACTACACAACATACAATTTTTTTTATTGCTATCTGGGACCTTTCTTTGATAGATCTATGGAACTAATAATAAAACAGCAACGAGCTTTCTTTATAGAGAGGTGAATTAATATTTAGAGAATTAATTTATTCTATTAAGGGAGTGTAGGAAAAAGATAGGACAAAAGCATGTCAACTACTTTTACTTTTCCTGCATTAAAAGTTGTCATTCACATTTTTTTTGAAAATAATTACGTTGGAAGTAAGACAACTGCACACATACTGTAATTTTGTCTTTTTCTGCACAAAAGCAGATGTCCTGCATGACTTGCTATTCTCTCACTTTTTGAAACAGATGTCTTGCATGAACTCCTTTTTTCTAATGAAAAGATGTATTTTTATAAATAAAATTAAACAAAAATTCTTTACTTTTTTCATATAAATAGATTCTACTTTAAAAGAAAATCATCACTTCTTTCTTCACTCTTCTTTCCTTCCTACGTAAGTTTTTCTTTTTAACTTTTTTTTTCCTTTTGAAAACTATTTAAATGTTATGAATACTAATCCATGTAATTGTTATTGCAGCTATTTTTGAAGACTCCTTGCCTTTTCTTTTCCACGTAAGTTTCATGTTCTGAACTTAATTTTTTTTTTCTTTTTGCAAATTGTTTCAAATATTTAGATGTTATAAATATTAATTCATGTAATTTTTATTGTAGCCATCTTTGAAGACTCCTTCATTACCAAGAAAATAAGGTTTTTTTCTTACTGAACTAATTTTTTCCAGTTTACTTCTTTTTATTTTATTTATATACTATACAATAGTAATTGTAAATATAGAAGATTTAATTAAAAATCTTTATATCTTTAGTGTATTTTATAAGTTGACTTATAATACATGAATGTAAATATATATTTATATTATAAGGTAGATATATGTATTAACTGAAAGTATAAAATATGTAACATTTTAATTCATACATAGTAAAAAAACTGTATATATATATATATTCCAAAAACTAATTTAGTATTAAAAATTGATATAATTAGTGTAAAACAGAAGTAAGAGTAAATTTATTTACATATATATATATATATATATATACTTAACAAACACAGTTTAATATAAATATTATTAGAATAAAATTTGTACTTAAAATTTTTGATATTAATATGAATATGTATTAATCAAAAATAATAAAAGTGTTTTCTAACAAATTTTTCATATTATGTGAACAACTTTTTTTTGTCAAACTTTGTAAATTATATTTATATGAATAATGTTAAAGAAATAATATAATTATATATTTATATAGTAAAAAAGATCTATAAAAATTAGTCTAATTGCACATTAAATTATAAGTTAGAAGAAGAAAATATTTAATTCGTCAACTAAGTTTTTCCAGTTAGTTATTTTATTTTATTTATATACTATACAGTAGTAATTGTAAATATAGAATAGTTAATTAAAAGGAAAAATGATTACCAGCTACCTGAAGTATCGGCCATCACATAGCTGACCATGCAAAGTAAAAAAATGTACACTCAACTACACGAAGTATATGGTATGCATAGTAACATCCATGAACTTTATGTTGTTATGAAGCTAACATCACAAGGCTAATAACAATTAATTACATCACAAGATTAATTACATTTATAATAAATATACCATATAAGAACGTTTTTAAGATATGGAAAACCTTTTTATAATTTTATTATTATGAATATTTTATTTTAACAACAATATTAAAAAATTAATTTTATTTCAGAAAAAAAAAACTTTTAACTTTATTTTAATTTATATTTTTAATAGTTTGTCCTTTATTTTTCTATATGATTTGTCAAGTGAAATTTTATTTTTCCCCTATTTGTTGTAGCACAATTCATTTTCCTTCATTAAGGATATATTTTTACAAATACATTTTTCACTAAATGGAAAAGGACTTTTCTACCAATTTTTATAAACATATATAAATATAAATAATTATGTAAATAGTTAAGTCATTAAAAAATATTTTTCAAAACGTTGTATATCTTTCAAATGTCTTTATAAACATTTTCAGTAAACAAATTTAAGTACTTTATTGCAAAAAGCTTTTGTATTAAAATATTAAAAATATTAAAAACATTTTAGTTTATTGAAAATGTTTATAAAGACATTTATAAAGCGATATAAAAATGTTTTCAAGTATACCTAATTATATAGTTTCATTAAAAAAAACAAATACTTTTCTATCCTTACATTTAAATATAAATAATTATTTAAATCATGTATAAAAATAAATGATAAACTAACAAAATATCTAAAATATGTAAAATTAAAATAAAGTTATTTTTTTCTAAAATAACATTAATTTAAATATTATTGTATAAAACGTTTTTAAAATAAAAGTATTTTTAATAATAAAAAATCAAATATATTTTTTTCCATATCTTAAACATTTTTAATATTTATATTTTTATTAATGTAATTAGCCTTGTGGTATAATTAGATTAATTGGTCTTGTGATGTTGCCTACATAACAACATAAAGTTTATGGATGTTAGTATGCATATCATATACTTCATGTAGCTGAGTGTGCATTTTTTTACTTTGCATGGTCAGTCATGTAGTGGCCAATACTTCAGGTAGCTGACAATCATTTTTCCTAATTAAAAATCTTATATCTTTAGTGTATTTTATAATTCTACCTATAATAAATGCATGTAAATATATATATTTATATTAAGGTAGATATATGTATTAACTGAAAGTAGAAAATATGTAACATTTTAATTCATACAAGTAAAAAACCAATGTATATATATAAATGTGTCCCAAAAATATACATTTAGTATAAAATATTTATATAATTAGTGTAAAACAGAAGTAAGAATAATTTGTTTACATATACATATATATATATGCATATTTATTTAACAAAAACAGTATAATATAAGTATTGAAATAAATTTTAATAATTATTTCGAAATTATATGTATACCATATACATGTAAATTATTAGAATAATACTTTATAGATGTATCATATGGAATAAGATGTGTGTTACATATTAATTTAATTAAAATATAAAATATATACATGTTAGAAAATATTTATTTAAGAAAACAATACTATAAATATTAGAAAAATTATTCAATAATCATTTAGAAATTACTTTGATTTCTTTTGTAATCAACCAAACAATAAAGATTGGATTACATTTAATCAACCAAACTAATATTCCTTATTTTAAAATTGTAGATATGACGTCAAATCGCCGACAAAATATAACATTTTCCAAGGAAGAAGATGTGAATTTACCTACAGAAACGTCAGTACGGGTAAGTACTTGATAAATTTTTAAATGTTATAGAATAATTAATAGTAAAGTCAAATGATTGTATTCTTTTAAAAAAATTTAGAGGGAAGACAACTTTAGATGGAATCCTAACCGAGAATGAGTGTTTATTGAGTTGTACGATCGAGCAATTGCCATGGGTGATTACCGTTTCAAAGATCCTACACCCGCTGGTAAAGAGTTTCTCGTTGATAAGTTCAACCAAATGTCTAATAGTAACGTAAACTACCGGTTCTTCAAAGAAAAACTTGATCAACTAAAAAGAAAATACAAGAAGTACAAGCATCTTATGAAAAATTCTACGGGCATTTTGGTTGATCCCACAACATCTGTGATATCTGCGTCTGATTCATGGTGGAAAGATCGTGAAGTAAGTACAACAAAATCTTATAAAACCAGCATAAGTTTAATAAATGACCAAATCTATAATATTTGTGGTCTAAAACCTATATAATTCTATTAACAGGTAGACAAGATTGTAAAATCATTTAAACAAAATCCGCCGGAGCATTGGGATGTGATGCAACGATGTTTCATTTTATATGACGTCCAATCACAATCTCAATACTCTTTGCACCAAAGAACAGAAGAGTTAATGAATGATGGTCAAAACAATGATGAATGTCACTTTTACTCTGAAACATATGGTGGTGATATGCAACACACTCAGGTTCCTAAAAACACAAGAAAATGAAGAAGTCTATCGTGTTGATATTGATGATGAAATACGTCCTTCAAATGATTTCATCCCTGAGAATCTGCGTCAAAATTCTTCACCTACTGCTGACCCTTTTCAGATTCCTACTTCAAGAGCTCAACAACGAAGTAGACTAAGGCGTGGAAGTAGTTCACAAAGAAGTGTAGGAAATTCTCGGACCTCTGTCAGAAGTGGATCCCAAGGAAGTCGAAGAAAACAATCATTCGAGACAACCCTGACAGATACAATGGCTGGCTTTAGAGAGTTTCAACGCCAAAGTTTACGACAACTGCGTCCAAATTCTTTTGACGAAGATGATTACAATGAATTCGATACCGTTCTGAAGATATTCGAATCAATGGGGCTACCAAATGACACCAATTTCTATTGGGCGTGCATTCATGCATTCTGTGGGAGTCGATTTCACCCTACTGTCAAATAAATCGTAAATAAGGAAACTTCGGGAAAAACCCTAAGTTTCCAGAGGAACCGGCTATCTGCGAGAACCGCACAACAAAGATTAAGATGACTAAAATACTTAGAATAAAAACGAAAATAAGAGAGATTTGAAAGCAAGAAGGTTATTATTCCGAATCTGCGTTGAACTNCTGTGGGAGTCGATTTCACCCTACTGTCAAATAAATCGTAAATAAGGAAACTTCGGGAAAAACCCTAAGTTTCCAGAGGAACCGGCTATCTGCGAGAACCGCACAACAAAGATTAAGATGACTAAAATACTTAGAATAAAAACGAAAATAAGAGAGATTTGAAAGCAAGAAGGTTATTATTCCGAATCTGCGTTGAACTGGTTACAAGAAGAGTAGCCGTAAACGTAAGCACTTAGAAAACCCTAATTGAGACGCAGCTCGCTAACAGAAAAACGGAAAGACTCCTAAATGCTAACTTTGGTGGTGAGAGCTCTGAATTTCGTGTCCCTTGCTTCTGCCCTAGACCTCCTCCTTATATACTCCTCGTCTTGCTATCCGATCTTTCCATTTCGCCCAGATTTGTCTTAAATCGGGAATTTTCCATTTTTCTCGATCCTTCCTTTTCTTCTGCGGAAATCTTCTATTTCTCTTCAAATCTTCCTTTTATGTTTTAAG
>CAKOAT010336488.1:2513-17259 GCA_932364175.1 Eruca vesicaria subsp. sativa
TTAGCATACATTAATATAAGTATAGAGTGTGGTTAGGTATTTTTAAAGAAATACTAAAGAACTTAAATCGTATAGATAGTATTTATTAGAAAACTCAATATTTTCGAAGGGGTTAGCCCACAAATTTCAAGATAAATTTAAAAATATGATATTTTTGTTTTAATGCATAGTTGAATCATAAACTGGCATAGTATGAATACTAAATAGGTTTGGGAATTAGTTGATCCAGTTTCTCTAGAAAAAAAAATATAAGTGTTAGTCCTCAAATTAAGTGGTTTATGAAATTAAAATAAATTACTCGTTGGAAAATTAATAATGATGTTTATTTACCATGAAAATATGTTTAGCATACATTAATATAAGTATAGAGTGTGGTTAGGTATTTTTAAAGATACTAAAGAACTTAAATCGTATAGATAGTATTTATTAGAAAACTCAATATTTTCGAAGGTGTTAGCCCACAAATTTCAAGATAATTTTTGAAATATGTAATTTTTGTTTTAATGCATAGTTGCATCATACACTGGCATAGTATGAATATTAAAGTGGTTTGAATCATTAGATGTTAACCTTTCTCAAGAAAAAAACTTAATTTATAGCTATTAGTCCACTAATTAGGTCATATGTGAACTTTAAATATATTACTCGTCGGAAAAATTAGAAATGATGAAAATAAGTTTAGCATAAATTAAAGAACTTAAATAGTATAGATAGTATTTATTGGAAAACTCAATATTTTTGAAGGGGTTAGCCCACAAATATCAAGATAAATTTTAAAATATGATATTTTTGTTTTAATGAATAGTTGCATCATAAATTGGCATAGTATGAATATTAAAAAAGTTAGAGACATTAGTGTTTCCAGATTCTCTAGAAAAAAAAATTATAAGTGTTACTCCATAAATTAAGTGGTTTATGAAATTAAAATAAATTACTCATTGGAAAATTAAAAATGATGCTTATTTACCATGAAAATATGTTTAGCATACATTAATATAAGTATATAGTGTGGTTAGGTATTTTTAAAGAAATACTAAAGAACTTAAATCGTATAGATAGTATTTATTGGAAAACTCAATATATGCGAAGGGGTTGTTAGCCCACAAATTTCAAGATAAATTTAAAAATATGATATTTTTTTTAATGCATAGTTGCATCATAAACTGGCATAGTATGAATATTAAAGAGATTTGAGACATTAATTGTTCTAGTTTCTCTAGAAAATAAATTATAAGTGGTAGTCCACAAATTAAGTGGTTTATGAAATTAAAATAAATTACTCGTTGAAAAATTAAAAATGATGCTTATTTACCATGAAAATATTTTTAGCACACATTAATATAAGTATAGAGTGGTTAGGTATTTATAAAGAAATACTAAAGAACTTAAATCGTATAGATAGTATTTATTAGAAAACTCAATATTTTCGAAGGTGTTAGCCCACAAATTTCAAGATAAATTTAAAAATATGATATTTTGGTTTTAATGCATAGTTGCATCATACACTGAATTAATATGAATATTAAAGAGTTTTAAGACCTTATATGTTAACCTTTCTCAAGAAAAAACTAAATTTGTAGCGGTTAGTCTACTAATTAGGTCATATATGAACTTTAAATATATTACTCATTGGTAAATTAGAAATGATAAAAATATGTTTATCATACATTAATATAAGTATAGAGTGTGGTTAGGTATTTTTAAAGAAATACTAAAGAACTTAAATCGTATAGATAGTGTTTATTGGAAAACTCAATATTTTCGAAGGTGTTAGCCCACAAATTTCAAGATAATTTTTAAAATATGATATTTTGCATAGTATGAATATTAAAGAGGTTTGATAATTTAGATGTTAACCTTTCTCAAGAAAAAAAAAATTTATAGCGGTTAGTCCACTAATTAGGTCATATATGAACTTTAAATATATTACTCGTTGGTAAATTAGAAATGATGAAAATATGTTTAGCATACATTAATATAAATTTAGAGTGTGGTAAGATATTTTTAGAAAAACACTAAAGAACTTAAATAGTATAGATAGTATTTATTGGAAAACTCAATATTTTCGAAGGGGTTAGCCCACTAATTTCAAGATAAATTTAAAAATATGATATTTTTGTTTTAATGCATATTTGCATCGTAAACTGACATAGTATGAATATTAAAGAGGTTTGAGACATTAGTTGTTCCAGTTTCTCTAGAAAACAAATTATAAGTGTTAGTCCACAAATTAAGTGGTTTATGAAATTAAAATAAATTAGTCGTTGGAAAATTAAAAATGATGCTTATTTACCATGAAAATATGTTTAGCATACATTAATATAAGTATAGAGTTTGGTTAGGTATTTTTAAAGAAATACTAAAGAACTTAAATCGTATAGATAGTATTTATTAGAAAACTCAATATTTTTGAAGGGGTTAGCCCACAAATTTCAAGATAAATTTTAAAATATGATATTTTTGTTTTAATGAATAGTTGCATCATAAATTGGCATAGTATGAATATTAAATAGGTTTGGGACATTAGTTGTTCCAGTATTTCTAGAAAAAAAAATTAAGTGTTAGTCCACAAATTAAGTGGTTTATGAAATTAAAAAAAATTACTCGTTGGAAAACTAATAATGATGCTTATTTACCATGAAAATATGTTTAGCATACATTAATATAAGTATAGAGTGTGGTTAGGTATTTTAAAAGAAATACTAAAGAACTTAAATCGTATAGATAGTATTTATTAGAAAACTCAATATTTTCGAAGGGGTTAGCCCACAAATTTCAAAATAAATTTTAAAATATGATATTTTTGTTTTAATGCATAGTTGAATCATAAACTGGCATAGTATGAATATTAAATAGGTTTGGGACATTAGTTGTTCCAGTTTTTCTAGAAAAAAAAAGTGTTAGTCCACAAATTAAGTGGTTTATGAAATTAAAAAAAATTACTCATTGGAAAATTAATAATGATGCTTATTTACCATGAAAATATGTTTAGCATACATTAATATAAGTATAGAGTGTGGTTAGGTATTTTTAAATATACTAAAGAACTTAAATCGTATAGCTAGTATTTATTAGAAAACTCAATATTTTCGAAGGTGTTAGCCCACAAATTTCAAGATACTTTTTAAAATATGAAATGTTTGTTTTAATGCATAGTTGCATCATACACTGGCATAGTATGAATATTAAAGTGGTTTGAATCATTAGATGTTAACCTTTCTCAAGAAAAAAACTAAATTTATAGCTGTTAGTCCACTAATTAGGTCATATGTGAACTTTAAATATATTACTCGTCGGAAAAATTAGGAATGATAAAAATATGTTTAGCATAAATTAATTTAAATTTAGAATGTGGTTAGATATTTTTAGAAAATCACTAAAGAACTTAAATAGTATAGATAGTATTTATTGGAAAACTCAATATTTTTGAAGGGGTTAGCCCACAAATTTCAAGATAAATTTAAAAATATGATATTTTTGTTTTAATGAATAGTTGCATCATAAATTGGCATAGTATGAATATTAAAGAAATTTCAGACATTATTTTTTCCAGATTCTCTAGAAAAAAATTTATAAGTGTTACTCCATAAATTAAGTGGTTTATTAAATTAAAATAAATTACTCGTTGGAAAATTAAAAATGATTCTTATTTACCAAAAAATTTGTTTAGCATAAATTAATATAAGTATATAGTGTGGTTAAGTATTTTCAAAGAAATACTAAGGAACTTAAATCGTATAGATAGTATTTATTGGAAAACTCAATATTTTCGAAGGTGTTAGCCCACAAATTTCAAGATAATTTTAAAAATATGATATTTTTCTTTTAATGCATAGTTGCATCATACACTGGCATAGTATTAATATTAAAGAGGGTTAAGACTTTAGATGTTAACCTTTCTCAAGAAAAACTAAATTTATAGCGGTTAGGCCACTAATTAGGTCATATATGAACTTTACATATATTACTCGTTGGTAAATTAGAAATGATGAAAATATGTTTAGAATACATTAATACAAATTTAGAATGTGGTTAGATCTTTTTAGAAAATAACTAAAGAACTTAAATAGTATAGATAATATTTATTGGAAAACCCAACATTTTCGAAGGGGTTAGCCCACAAATTTCAAGATAAATTTAAAAATATGATATTTTTGTTTTAATGCATAGTTGCATCATAAACTGGCAAAGTATGAATATTAAAGAGATTTGAGACAATAATTGTTCCAGTTTCTCTAGAAAATAAATTATAAGTGGTAATCCACAAATTAAGTGGTTTATGAAATTAAAATAAATTACTCGTTGAAAAATTAAAAATGATTCTTATTTACCATGAAAATAGGTTTAGCATACATTAATATAAGTATAGAGTGTGGTTAGGTATTTTTAAAGAAATACTAAAGAACTTAAATCGTATAGATAGTATTTATTAGAAAACTCAATATTTTCGAAGGTGTTAGCCCACAAATTTCAAGATAAATTTAAAAATATGATATTTTGGTTTTAATGCATAGTTGCATCATACACTGAATTAATATGAATATTAAAGAGTTTTAAGACCTTATATGTTAACCTTTCTCAAGAAAAAACTAAATTTGTAGCGGTTAGTCTACTAATTAGGTCATATATGAACTTTAAATATATTACTCATTGGTAAATTAGAAATGATAAAAATATGTTTAGNAAAAAACTAAATTTGTAGCGGTTAGTCTACTAATTAGGTCATATATGAACTTTAAATATATTACTCATTGGTAAATTAGAAATGATAAAAATATGTTTAGCATACATTAATATAAGTATAGAGTGTGGTTAGGTATTTTTAAAGAAATACTAAAGAACTTAAATCGTATAGATAGTGTTTATTGGAAAACTCAATATTTTCGAAGGTGTTAGCCCACAAATTTCAAGATAATTTTTAAAATATGATATTTTTCTTTTAATGCATAGTTGCATCATACACTGGCATAGTATGAATATTAAAGAGGTTTGATAATTTAGATGTTAACCTTTCTCAAGAAAAAATAAATTTATAGCGGTTAGTCCACTAATTAGGTCATATATGAACTTTAAATATATTACTCGTTGGTAAATTAGAAATGATGAAAATATGTTTAGCATACATTAATATAAATTTAGAGTGTGGTAAGCTATTTTTAGAAAAACACTAAAGAACTTAAATAGTATAGATAGTATTTATTGGAAAACTCAATATTTTCGAAGGGGTTAGCCCACTAATTTCAAGATAAATTTAAAAATATGATATTTTTGTTTTAATGCATATTTGCATCATAAAATGACATAGTATGAATATTAAAGAGGTTTGAGACATTAGTTGTTCCAGTTTCTCTAGAAAACAAATTATAAGTGTTAGTCCACAAATTAAGTGGTTTATGAAATTAAAAAGAATTAGTCGTTGGAAAATTAAAAATGATGCTTATTTACCATGAAAATATGGTTAGCATACATTAGTATAAGTATAGAGTGTGGTCAGGTATTTTTAAAGAAATACTAAAGAACTTAAATCGTATAGATAGTATTTATTAGAAAACTCAATATTTTCGAAGGGGCTAGCCCACAAATTTCAAGATAAATTTAAAAATATGATATTTTTGTTTTAATGCATAGTTGAATCATAAACTGGCATAGTATGAATACTAAATAGGTTTGGGAATTAGTTGTTCCAGTTTCTCTAGAAAAAAATATAAGTGTTAGTCCACAAATTAAGTGGTTTATGAAATTAAAATAAATTACTCGTTGGAAAATTAATAATGATGCTTATTTACCATGAAAATATGTTTAGCATACATTAATATAAGTATAGAGTGTGGTTAGGTATTTTTAAAGATACTAAAGAACTTAAATCGTATAGATAGTATTTATTAGAAAACTCAATATTTTCGAAGTTGTTAGCCCACAAATTTCAAGATAATTTTTGAAATATGAAATTTTTGTTTTAATGCATAGTTGCATCATACACTGGCATAGTATGAATATTAAAGTGGTTTGAATCATTAGATGTTAACCTTTCTCAAGAAAAAACTTAATTTATAGCTATTAGTCCACTAATTAGGTCATATGTGAACTTTAAATATATTACTCGTCGGAAAAATTAGAAATGATGAAAATATGTTTAGTATAAATTAAAGAACTTAAATAGTATAGATAGTATTTATTGGAAAACTCAATATTTTTGAAGGGGTTAGCCCACAAATATCAATATAAATTTTAAAATATGATATTTTTGTTTTAATGAATAGTTGCATCATAAATTGGCATAGTATGAATATTAAAAAAGTTAGAGACATTAGTTTTTCCAGATTCTCTAGAAACAAAAATTATAAGTGTTACTCCATAAATTAAGCGGTTTATTAAATTAAAATAAATTACTCATTGGAAAATTAAAAATGATGCTTATTTACCATGAAAATATGTTTAGCATACATTAATATAAGTATATAGTGTGGTTAGGTATTTTTAAAGAAATACTAAAGAACTTAAATCGTATAGATAGTTTTTATTGGAAAACTCAATATTTCCGAAGGTGTTAGCGCACAAATTTCAAGATAATTTATATGATATTTTTCTTTTAATGCATAGTTGCATCATACACTGGCATAGTATGAATATTAAAGAGGGTTGAGACTTTAGATGTTAACCTTTCTCAAGAAAAACTAAATTTATAGCGGTTAGGCCACTAATTGGGTCATATATGAACTTTACATATATTACTCGTTGGTAAATTAGAAATGATGAAAATATGTTTAGCATAAATTAATATAAATTTAGAATGTGGTTAGATCTTTTTAGAAAATAACTAAAGAACTTAAATAGTATAGATAATATTTATTGAAAAACTCAATATTTGCGAAGGGGTTGTTAGCCCACAAATTTCAAGATAAATTTAAAAATATGATATTTTTTTTTAATGCATAGTTGCATCATAAACTGGCATAGTATGAATATTAAAGAGATTTGAGACATTAATTGTTCCAGTTTCTCTAGAAAATAAATTATAAGTGGTAGTCCACAAATTAAGTGGTTTATGAAATNACTGGCATAGTATGAATATTAAAGAGATTTGAGACATTAATTGTTCCAGTTTCTCTAGAAAATAAATTATAAGTGGTAGTCCACAAATTAAGTGGTTTATGAAATTAAAATAAATTACTCGTTGAAAAATTAAAAATGATGCTTATTTACCATGAAAATATGTTTAGCACACATTAATATAAGTATAGAGTGGTTAGGTGTTTTTAAAGAAATACTAAAGAACTTAAATCGTATAGATAGTATTTATTAGAAAACTCAATATTTTCGAAGGTGTTAGCCCACAAATTTCAAAATAAATGTAAAAATATGATAATTTGGTTTTAATGCATAGTTGCATCATACACTGAATTAATATGAATATTAAAGAGGTTTGACACCTTATATGTTAACCTTTCTCAAGAAAAAACTAAATTTATAACGGTTAGTCTACTAATTAGGTCATATATGAACTTTAAATATATTACTCACTAGTGGTTGGCCCGCCCTACGGGCGGGTTATAGTATATTTTTTGTTTGAATTAAATGATTTATTATAAGATATTTTTGTTGTTTGTTAGGTATCATTTAAAATTAACGATTTTGTAAACTTTTTTGAATGTTAATAATTTTATGACTGCAAAAAGGTGATGGACGAAAGACTATTGGAATAAGAATTTTCTGTGTTATTAGTGAGGTTGTATGGCTGTGAAAATGAATTATTTTATAAAATATTTATCATAATACATATTAACGGAAGTGTTTCGTTAAAATAAGAAACTATTCTAGATAGAGAAGCAGCGGTCAGTTTAACCTGATTACCTATTTGGTTAAATTACTCATTTCAGTTCATATATGTCATTAATAACTTTGAGTGGCTTGTTTGCAAAGAAAACTTTAGAATTATTTTATCATGGTATCACTTATAAAAGTTTAAAGTTAAATAGTTTATAAAAGTCAACAAAACAAACATATAATCGATTACTCATGCTTAATGTATTCAACGTGAGTTCCTTTAAAAAGAGCTGGGAGTTTAGTAGGAGTGAGAGCTAAACTTGGAAAGGTTGAGGAAAGAAGCTTGGAGATGAAGCTACTTTAAAAAGAGTTCAAATTGAGTTCCTTTTGATGTTGTTTATTTCAGCATAGTTTGAAAAACATTAGATAAGGACACTATGTGTAAAAAGGTTTTTTCTTTTTGAATCAAATTTAACATTTTATTCAAAAAAAAAAAATGTATTCAACGTGCTTTTTTTGTTTTTCGATTTTTACTT
This sequence comes from Eruca vesicaria subsp. sativa, assembly GCA_932364175.1. NCBI lineage: Eukaryota > Viridiplantae > Streptophyta > Magnoliopsida > Brassicales > Brassicaceae > Eruca > Eruca vesicaria. The sequence goes on from CAKOAT010336488.1 coordinate 10,814, forward strand.
TTTTAGGACAGAGGTTTATGCAATAAATAATTACCCTATCCAAATTTGTATCAATCTAAATACTAAAAAGATCACATGTGGTTACTGATTAGTCTGCGTTTCAAGCAGGAAAATTATCTCGTAAAATATTTTTACGTTTACTTTATAAGTTTAATTATACATTATGTGTAATTGAGTTTTTTGTTGGTTGGTTTATTTATTTATTTTTTAGGTACGTTTATGCTTCAAGTTATTTGATATTATGATATTAAACTTGAATTATATTGTTAGCTAAATTTCATAATAGAATTGTTAAGATGATTGTAGTAAGTTATTTTCACTTTGGTAATATAGATATTTTAATATGCTTGTTTTTAGATATCTAGTTTAATTTCTATTGTATTGTTGTTATAAGATTATTCTATATTAAAAAGGATTATTCTATATTGCGTAACTCGTCTGACTTGTGTACTATATATATTCAGAATGGGTTCGAGGCTGAGTTTTTTTTTTGAAATTCATAATTGTTTTCAATAATATATTTGATACAATTACTTTAGATGTCATGTTTATATCATGAGAACAATTTTTGAAATTTATTTTTGTTCGTTGGATTACTCTGTTCAGCAGTTGTGTATTATGCTTTTTATTGTTTAATTTTAAAAATGTTCTTTTATAGTAATCAAAGAAAAAAAATGTAGACAAATCTAAGAAAACAATACAGCTCAAACAAAACTAACTACTTGCAAAGTTCAACCCGTAAGGAAAAGAAAACTGATTATTTGTATCTTAGAAAATAAAATCATTCTTAGATTAAGGGGGTATTTAATTGGAAGTTTGAGGTAATTTAAATTAAAGTGACAAATTCATTGTTTTTAAAAATAAAAATTGTAAGTGTTATTAAGCTTAATTATTTGATAAACTATTTTGAAATTAACTGTTTTAAATATTTTAAGTTGTAACTTGTAGTATTTTCAGTCATTGTAACGTGTTGTGTGGAGTTTTTAGTAAAAAGAAATAGTTAGATGAAACTATAGAGTACTTTTAACTTAAATCCTAGTAATTCTAAATTATCCAAAATCATCAAAAACTTATTGAAATCAAATCGATTCATCTTCTCAATTTAATACATTCCTCCTTGTATTTTTATCAAAATTTTTATTTTCAAAAACAAAATTCATACACATATTTAAATTAAGATATATTTTTAATATTTCAGCTATACTTAACCAGCCGACCTGCAAAGTTGGCCATTTGCAAAGTTCAATATCCAATAAAACAATATAAATCAAACCAAATTAACCATTTGCAAAGTTCTACCATTTAGACCGTAATGAAAAGACAATTGATTAATTATAAGTTACAACGAAAGAAGCTTACTCTTGTTAATTAAATAAAGTTAGTAAAAAATAACCAGCGTAATTAAATATACGAAACTGAAGGAAAGAATTGTCTTAGAGTAATGGTACTTGGATAGAAACAAATCTTAGAATAGAGTAATGATACTTGGATCAATAACGCTACTTTCAAGTCTTCGAAACAGAAGTATATACAACAATGCTGTTTTGCTTCATGAACACAATTTTGGGCATAGATATGAATATACATCTGTATATATGATTTTAAAATAGGTACCGAACTGAAAAAAAAATCTTTTTTTCTAAACCAACGCCTCTTTCTTTGAAGATGTTTTATCCTCTTTATCTTGTTCTTCATCATTTCCTTATAATCGATGGCTCTATGTTAAAAATCAGAATGGATAAAATCAAAATAAGGGTCCATGTCATTCATAACATGTAAAAAAACAACAACCTTAGCTTTCGGCACAGGGCGCCACTTGAGTCACCAAAAAAATTTCCCCCAAACAATGTTTATTTGCCAAAACCTCTAATTTATAATACATAATATGCTGAAGTCAGATACTATAAACATATTTACTCTTATAACCAGAAAAAACTATTGTTCTTCAGTTTTTCAGTAACAGTATAAACATTTGCAAGTGGCTGCTCATTTGTATGATTGAAGGACAATCAGTAGAAAGACTATTACAGTATCAATATACATGGAAGAATATAATGTAAAGGAGAGAGAGATGATGAGCATACATACCCATCCCAAGGGTAGACACGCCAACATCATCGTGAGACCTCTGAAACAAAACAAAGTTACATCATTCTCTGTCAATACCTAATTACAGAAGCTAGAACATGGTCAAGGTTTCCAATGAAAAGATTAGCACCAACATCCAAGCTCCTCTTATCTTGAGATGCCTAATACAATTTCAATCCAAAAAACAAAATGTTAGCAAAATTCCTAAGAGCTGCAACTCCAAACTCATAAGAGCCAATGCAGGAGTTATAGTTCCGTGAGAATTTCCTATTAAGAAAAAATTAAAATGCTTGATAACGGATGCTCCAGAAACAAAGACAATACCATGTTAAAATGTATAGACTTCCCATGGACCTTAATCATGTCAAGTACCTTAATTGCCTGCAGAGAAGACGTTCCCATTTGAGCCAACAAAAGAAGTCTTAAACATATTATGAAGTTCAGAAACATCAATTTAAGACGACGAGTTCCATAGCCAAAAAAAACTATGTACCTTGGCGAGATTGACTAAGAAGAACAATGGCTTCTTCATGTTGGAAAACTGAATCCGAGTTTCTGAGTATTACCACCAGCTGATCACCACAAAGTTCATGTTGTTCACTCCATCTGTAATCTCTTCCGTTGATGCTAACTGAGAATGACGAAGGATTAAACTTTAACTAAAAATTTTCTAAATAAGAGAAGATACTGGTTCACATGAGTAACCTTCTCGTCCAGGAGGAGCCTGCCGTGAGGCCCATGACCCATCCGCTCCCTGCTGTTTTTGACATTCCCTGCCACCCAGAACCTCAGAAGGCGGAACTGTTTAATATTTACGAATTCGCCATGGTTGGAGTTAATGCTTGACAGAGATAGACCTTTGGGATTCCGTGGTAGTGAGTATATTCATCGCAGACGAAGAACATATTTATAGATTGCGCTTCAAGCGGTTACCTTAAAGGATGATTAGGAGGACGTTAATTCTTTGATAAATAGCCGACGGAAGCCGTTACACAGTCGGCGTCGGGAGGATGTGATATAGGAAGAGTCGCGTTGATTGCTTAGAGAAGAAAGGAATTTGACGGTAAAACCAAATCCTTAATTAACATATGGGATTTGTTTGAAGGGAGTAAAAGCCCAACTTAAAATCGTTGGCAAGAAAGTATCGCCAGATTTATTAAGAGCCGCCATGGATGTAGTTGAATGTCGAAGTAAAGATCTCTAACTGATTTGCTGGGGTTTGGAGTGGGATTTCCATATTTGGAAGCTGAGATATTTATAATGTACGTCTGAAGCGATAAGGTGCTAAGCGAAGAGGTGGATTCAATGCAAAGAGGAGTAGGATATTCACTGTGGGAGTGGGATTAAAGCTAGAAATAAAGAGATGCAAAGACGTTACAAAGCTGGAATCAGAAAACGATTCAGCAAGAGGAAGAAGAAACCCTAACACTATGATGGGCCTCGCCTGATATTTGCAATGGCCCAATTTCCGTTGTTTACCGATTGCACTGTCGTTTTGAGGCTGAATACGTGGCAAAAAACGCCCACTCCTCCATTTAACCAAAAACGCATCGTATAATGTGCCACGTGTAATAAAATGCCCCAAGGAGAGACTAAACTCAACTTTATTATTATAGATTGGTAAATTAGAAATGATGAAAATATGTTTAGCATACATTAATATAAGTATAGAGTGTGGTTAGGTATTTTTAAAGAAATACTAAAGAACTTAAATCGTATAGATAATATTTATTAGAAAATTCAATATTTCGAAGGTGTTAGCCCACAAATTTCAAGATAAATTTTTAAAATATGATATTTTGGTTTTAATGAATAGTTGCATCATACACTGAATTAAAATGAATATTAAAGAGGTTTGAGACTTTATATGTTAACCTTTCTCAAAAAAAAAACTAAATTTATAGCGGTTAGTCTACTAATTAGGTCATATATGAACTTTAAATATATTACTCGTCGGAAAAATTAGGAATGATAAAAATATGTTTAGCATAAATTAATATAAATTTACAATGTGGTTAGATCTTTTTAGAAAATAACTAAAGAACTTAAATAGTATAGATAATATTTATTGGAAAACTCAATATTTGCGAAGGGGTTGTTAGCCCACAAATTTCAAGATAAATTTAAAAATATGATATTTTTTTTTAATGCATAGTTGCATCATAAACTGGCATAGTATGAATATTAAAGAGATTTGAGACATTAATTGTTCCAGTTTCTCTAGAAAATAAATTATAAGTGGTAGTCCACAAATTAAGTGGTTTATGAAATNACTGGCATAGTATGAATATTAAAGAGATTTGAGACATTAATTGTTCCAGTTTCTCTAGAAAATAAATTATAAGTGGTAGTCCACAAATTAAGTGGTTTATGAAATTAAAATAAATTACTCGTTGAAAAATTAAAAATGATGCTTATTTACCATGAAAATATGTTTAGCACACATTAATATAAGTATAGAGTGGTTAGGTATTTTTAAAGAAATACTAAAGAACTTAAATCGTATAGATAGTATTTATTAGAAAACTCAATATTTTCGAAGGTGTTAGCCCACAAATTTCAAGATAAATGTAAAAATATGATATTTTGGTTTTAATGCATAGTTGCATCATACACTGAATTAATATGAATATTAAAGAGGTTTGAGACCTTATATGTTAACCTTTCTCAAGAAAAAATTAAATTTATAACGGTTAGTCTACTAATTAGGTCATATATGAACTTTAAATATATTACTCATTGGTAAATTAGAAATGATGAAAATATGTTTAGCATACATTAATATAAGTATAGAGTGTGGTTAGGTATTTTTAAAGAAATACTAAAGAACTTAAATCGTATAGATAATATTTATTAGAAAATTCAATATTTCGAAGGTGTTAGCCCACAAATTTCAAGATAAATTTTAAAAATATGATATTTTGGTTTTAATGAATAGTTGCATCATACACTGAATTAAAATGAATATTAAAGAGGTTTGAGACCTTATATGTTAACCTTTCTCAAAAAAAACTAAATTTATAGCGGTTAGTCTACTAATTAGGTCATATATGAACTTTAAATATATTACTCGTCGGAAAAATTAGGAATGATAAAAATATGTTTAGCATAAATTAATTTAAATTTAGAATGTGGTTAGATATTTTTAGAAAATCACTAAAGAACTTAAATAGTATAGATAGTATTTATTGGAAAACTCAATATTTTTGAAGGGGTTAGCCCACAAATTTCAAGATAAATTTAAAAATATGATATTTTTTTTAATGAATAGTTGCATCATAAATTGGCATAGTATGAATATTAAAGAAATTTCAGACATTATTTTTTCCAGATTCTCTAGAAAAAAATTTATAAGTGTTACTCCATAAATTAAGTGGTTTATTAAATTAAAATAAATTACTCGTTGGAAAATTAAAAATGATTCTTATTTACCAAAAAATATTTTTAGCATACATTAATATAAGTATATAGTGTGGTTAAGTATTTTCAAAGAAATACTAAAGAACTTAAATCGTATAGATAGTATTTATTGGAAAACTCAATATTTTCGAAGGTGTTAGCCCACAAATTTCAAGATAATTTTAAAAATATGATATTTTTCTTTTAATGCATAGTTGCATCATACACTGGCATAGTATTAATATTAAAGAGGGTTGAGACTTTAGATGTTAACCTTTCTCAAGAAAAACTAAATTTATAGCGGTTAGGCCACTAATTAGGTCATATATGAACTTTACATATATTACTCGTTGGTAAATTAGAAATGATGAAAATATGTTTAGCATACATTAATATAAATTTAGAATGTGGTTAGATCTTTTTAGAAAATAACTAAAGAACTTAAATAGTATAGATAATATTTATTGGAAAACTCAACATTTTCGAAGGGGTTAGCCCACAAATTTCAAGATAAATTTAAAAATATGAGATTTATGTTTTAATGCATAGTTGCATCATACACTGGCATAATATGAATATTAAAGAGGTTTGAGACAATATAAATTTAGAGTGTGGTAAGCTAGTTTTATAAAAACCCTAAAGAACTTAAATAGTATAGATAGTATTTATTGGAAAACTCAATATTTTCTAAGGAGTTAGCCCACAAATTTCAAGATAAATTTAAAAATATAATATTTTTGTTTTAATGCATAGTTGCATTATAAACTGGCATAGTATGAATATTAAAGAGGTTTGAGACATTAGTTGTTCCAGTTTCTCTAGAAAAAAAATTATAAGTGTTAGTCCACAAATTAAGTGGTTTATCAAATTAAAATAAATTACTCGTTGGAAAATTAAAAATGATGCTTATTTACCATGAAAATATGTTTCAAATACATTAACATAAGTATAGAGTGTGG
>CAKOAT010336821.1:0-12815 GCA_932364175.1 Eruca vesicaria subsp. sativa
TTCAGCTTAATTTGTTTTGATTACAAGAGAGGCTAATATATAGCCCAACTACACAACAAACTAGCTAATAAACAATTACTTGTGTAGGGAATGGATAAACAATAATATTGTGGGGAAATCAGAAGGGGCAGGCTGGCTGGGACAGGCTGGGCACGTCCAGAATGGTGAGAAAGTGACTGGAGGAAGAGGCACACACAGCCTTCTGGTTCACACTCCCCCTCAAGCTTGACCATGTGGAACAAGTCAAGCTTGGAACCCATGAAGACTTCCTCATTAAAACCTTAGCAAGTAAAACCGCATGGGATAAAACCAATCCAAGGAAAAAGAGTAAAGCCTTCATGGCTAAGGGGGATCAGTGACTTGTGAGGTGTATGAGTCCAAGTTTTGAATGGATGAACTCACAGACTTTGGAACTGGCCGCCTTGGTAAAGATGTCTGCCAATTGATCTTCACTTCTTGTATAGCAAGGTAAGATGATTTGTTGCTCCACTGCTTGTCTGGCCTTATGGCAATCTACTTCAATGTGTTTGGTCCTTTCATGAAACACATTGTTTGATGCTATGTGAATTGCAGCCTGATTGTCACAATGCATTGTGATTGGTGTTGTCACCTCTATTCCCAAGTCTTGTAGTAGGTTTCTGATCCAAATGAGCTCACTAGTAAGCTTCCTCATTGCCCTATACTCTGCCTCAGCACTTGAACATGACACCACCTTCTGCTTCTTGCTCTTCCAAGTAACTAAATTTCCTCCGATGAAGGTGCAATAACCAGTAGTAGACCTCCTCCTGTCCACTCTATCACCAGCCCAATCAGCATCACAATATCCTACAACTTCAGTGCTCTTGTTGCATCCCAACCACACTCCTTGTCCTGGTGCTTCTCTTAGATATCTTAAAATTCTCTCCACCATGTTCCAGTGGTGTATCTTGGGAGCTTGCATGTATTGACTCACTTGATTGACTGCAAAACATACATCTGGCCGAGTGATGGTAAGGTAGATGAGTTTCCCAACCATTCTCCTATAATGCTTGACATCTTCATAGGGTTTGTCTTCATACTCCCCCTCACACAATACTTTGTTGCCATCTTCAAGTGGTGTCTTGGCTGCTCTTCCTCCTAAGTCACCTGCCTCATTTAACAAATCAAGGGTGTACTTTCTTTGGGATAGGAATAGCCCCTCTTTAGATCGGCACATCTCAATCCCTAGAAAGTACTTTAACTCTCCCAAATCTTTGATATCAAAAGATGATTTAAGAAATGCTTTAGTTGAGAGTATACCTTCCTTGTCACTGCCTGTGATGATAATGTCATCAACATAGACAAGAATCACCACTATTCCTTGCTGGCTGGTTAGGGTAAACAATGTGTGATCAGCTTGAGACTTCACAAATCCTCTTCCATTTAAAGTGGTGCTCAGCTTGTGGTACCATGCTCTAGGGGATTGCTTCAAGCCATATATGGCTTTCTTCAGCCTAAGAACACTTCCTGGTTTAACTAAATGCTCCAGACCAGGAGGTGGTTTCATGTAGACCTCATCCTCAAGCTCTCCTTGCAGAAATGCATTTTTCACATCCATTTGCCATAGATCCCATTCTAAGTTGACTGCCAAGGAGAGAATGATCCTTATGGTGTGGAGTTTGGCAACTGGTGCAAATGTGTCAAGATAGTCCTCTCCATACGTTTGAGTAAAGCCTCTTGCCACCAGCCTTGTCTTCTTCCTCTCCACTGTCCCATCAGCCTTGTACTTAATGGTAAAAATCCAACGACTGGTCACTGCCTTCTTGCCTTTGGGAAGTTCCACTTCCTACCATGTATCATTAATAATCATAGCATTTGTTTCACTCCCCACAGATTATCTCCACTCTTTGTCTTTCATGGCTTCTTTATATGACTTGGGAATATATTCCTGGTCTAACTCTCCCATGAACACCATATGTTCCTGAGGATATTGAGCCAAGGAACACACTGCTTGTGTTGGATGAGCTACTGCTTGGGAGTTGAAGTAAACTCTGGTATTGATCCAGTTGGAAGGAGGCTGCCGAATTCTGGTGCTTCTTCTTAATGGTTGAGCTTCTGGTTCAGTCTCAACCCCATCATCTTGAGTTTCTACTGATCCATCTTCACTTTCTAGAGGAGTTTCAGCTTGGTCTTGAACCTGAACCTCTGCACCAGGAAAACCATCATTATTTCCTTCATTATTTCCTTCTGGTACTTGAGTTTCTCCTGGTCCAGTTTCTGTTGGAATGAAGAATAAATAAAGATGGAGTTGATGAAGAGACCAAATATCAGGAGCAAGCAAATTAAGCATCCGAAACAAGCAGATTTAAATCTGTCAGTACAAACTTGCTCCACAAGCTTCATCTTGACCATGAGTGACTTGCAAGGCAAGGAAGGGGTTATGGAGACTCAATATGACCGTTAACAGCCTCTGGAATCAAAAGGAGACAATTAAATTCAGAGAAATTGGCACAAATTACCCTAAAGAAACCTATATTATGTCACATAACCCTACTTTAGTCAACCTATTTTTTTGACGGTTTTACCCTTATGAGACCACACACTTTCGAAATGAATTGGCGCGTGATATGCAAGTAGGTGTCAGATTACACCCTTTCACCCATTGGACAATTCAGAGATTCATGTCTCTTCAGTTTCCTGTCGCTGTCGGTTTTATTTAAAACCAGAGATGAACCGACTCAGTTGTCACTCTCACCCTTTCTCTCTCTCTCCGGCCTTTATCTCTTCCTTTCCAGAAATCCCCAATTCATTGAGCAAACCCTAATCTTATCGATGGAAGACATCTTGCTACCGCCCAGAATGTTCGCTGCCGGTGATGAACCGTTGGGCGACCGGGTCAATTGCAATCATAAAATCAAGACCACTAGAGCGATTATCGCCGCACTCGAACCAGAAGAGAGAGAGAGTTCATTCGGAACTCAACATTTGGTAGGATTCTTGCGATTGATGAGAACCCGTAGTTTTCTGGGGCCTTTGGGCAACACCTCGTCGTGAGTCTCCTCAAGGTTAACAAAAAGTACGAGTTTTGGTTTCTCCTTGCTGGAAACCCTATTAGAATGTCACTTCGAGAGTTTGCCATTGTCACCGGTTTGAACTGCGCGAAGATCCCCCTCAAGAAGAAGAAGAAGAATCCGCTTAAAGAGAAGCTCTACTGGAACGAACTCTTTGGATCGTTGAAGTACTGCACCGTCGCGACAGCCATTGATATGTTACAGAACAAGGTCGTAAAATCAAGAGATTTGAGGATAAAGATTACGTTTCTTGTTATCACATCGTCGATTCTCTTTGCCTCTTCACACACCCCCCATATCATCCCGGAGCATGTAGAGTTGATTCGAGATCTAGATGAGTTTCTCGCATTTCCCTGGGGCAGAGCCTCTTACGAAACACTCGCTGCATCACTAAATGGGAAAGATGAAATCGCACTATCACAGACGTCCGTCGCGATCCGTGGTTACGTTGAGGCAATTCAACTGATTATGCTCTCTGCCATCCCTCAGCTTAAGGAAGAAGTCACTCAATCTGAACGTGTTGTTATAGTGGATTCAGAAAGCGACGGCGAGACCCAGACAGGCCAAGAGACATTGACAGAGGATGAGAACGTGGCAGGACAGGGTAAACCACCACAGGAGACAAAGTATTGTCTCATACCCGGACACGCTAAGACCATAGATTCCGAGTGCAAGGTATATGTTAAATGCTAACAGTTTACCTTAACCGTTATTTATATGATGTTATAGATATGTTAGTTGTTAACAACTTAGAATCTAGCAGCTACACTTGTTAACATTAACCTAACTGTTTATCTGTTAAACCAACATTTAACCGCTAATTCATGTTGTTGTACTATAACCGTTGACCTGTTCGTGTATATGTTAATGCTAACATTTCCTCTAACTCTTACCTATATTATGTAATAGCTATGTTAGATGTTAACATCAATGATACTAATTCTTAGTCAATTATTTATTTATCTGTATTACCAACACTTAACCGCTAATCATTTTCTTGTACTATAAACATTTACATGTTCGTCTGTATTGCAGGTGGCAGTGAAGTCTATTATCGATGAGCCTTACGAAGATTGGTCTGCTGGCTTAGATTTTAAATGGATTGATGAGACCGACGATCTGGCTGTCGACAACATGGTCCGATTGATCCTTGAGGGTTTTGTATTTAGGAAGGAAATGTTTAAAGGTGGTCTTAACGCTCTTGACCTTTCACGTTTGAGGGTAGAAAAGAAACTGAAGGAGAAAGAACCGAAAGATAAAAATGAAAAGGAGCACGTTGTGGAGGGTTCAGAATGCGATGGATCATCGGAGTTTCACGATATGATTTTCTCATTGGAGAAGCGAATATACAAAGCTCTGGATTCGAAGTTAGAGAAACTTGTTCCTCCTACTGGTCAATCTCAGCACCTCCTCGAGTCTACCATTTCACGATGCCTACAGGACTTGGACAAGAAGATCGGTGATTCTATAGGTCGTCAACTTAAGGATATGCAGGCCGCGATAATAAAGGGTGTAATTGATGCCATTGGGGCGACCAATGCTATCCCTGCCACCGTCACAGAACCAACAGAGCCACCCCTGTATGATTTCACAACCCCATCAGAAGCTGCTGATTGCCGCATCAACGACGTGCTCCGCGCTTTGAACGTAGCTTCTGATGCTTCTGATGCTTCTCTCCCTGCAACAACAGCAGGAGCACCTGCCCAACTTGATCATGAAGGACCCATCGCTGATGACTCCGCACCGATGGATTTGGTAAGTACATAACTTGGTGTATAAATCTTAGTTTATCTGCTAACACTTGTTAAATTTTCTCATCAGTCGGAGCATCAAGTGAAAGAGCAGGAACGGATCTTAGGAGCAGTACCCGTCTCACTTCATCAAGGACCAAACGATGATGACTCCTCACCTATGGAAGAGGTAAATACATTACTTGGAGTATAAAATGTTAGTTTTGCTGCTAAGATTAATATGGCTATATCATCAGACGGATCAGCAACTGGACGAGGAGGAAGTGGTCGCTAACCTGAACACAGAGTAGGTAAGGATGGGAGGACCAGACGGTGATGACCCACACCCCCAGGCGAAGCAAATCCACGAACATGTAGACGACTCTACACCTATGGACGAGGTAAGAATAGTCATTTGCCGCTAACTTATTCTGTGAACTCCACACTAACAAAATTGAGCATACGTGCAGGAACATCTTTCCCCACCCAATGCCATCGCAATATTGAAGGAGCATAATGAGGGAAATGTAATAGAAACTGGCTTGACCGCTCAGGTAACCAATTTACTTAACCGCTACCATATCACTTAGTCGATAAATATGATTACATGTGTTACTCTATAATGTCTTTCCCACTCTGTCTGATTTATTCAGCAAAACATACAAGCCGCTGATGTTGATCCTACTGTAAACCAGGAGGCCGTGTCCGAAGAAGTTGATATTGACGAGGTAATCCCTTTGTCAGCTCATGTAACCAATTTACTTAACCGCTACCATTTGACATATTTGCTAAATATAATTACATATGTGTTACTCTGTAATGTCTCTCCCACTCTGTCTGTTTTATTCAGCAAAACCAACAAGCCGCTGATGTTGATCCAACTGCAAACCAGGAGGCCGTGTCAGAAGAAGTTGATATGGACGAGGTAATCCTTTTTTTTTCCTAGGTATTTTATTAGACACAACGGCTACTTTGTTCTTGCGCATTGCTAATGCATTTTCACACAAAATCAGATGCAAATACCTTTTTATCTGTTCGAAATGCCGTCTTTCTCACTCGGACTATCGCAGGAGGATGCACCCGTTTCCAAGGGACACGAAGAAGAGGCTCTGGAGCAGCGTAAGAGCAAAAGGGCAAAGGTCGCTCCGGTTGTTCTGCAAGACTACAAATGTGACGGAGTAACAGCTGGTCTATCCATAATATCTGATCTTGACAAACGTTTTGAGCTTATGGAGCAGCGACTGCTAAATGAATCGTAAGCAAATAACAATATCCCATCATCTTAATCGATAAGTATTTCCGTAACCTTCAAATCACCTCATTAACCGTTAACTAAATACGTTACAGGATAGTGATTCTAAACTCTGGGTACTCGGTGACTCCAGCCGAGTTTTGTGATATTGGTCATCGCAAGAACATATTATCCTGTGGTGTCATGGACGCCTTTATAGGAGTTGTGTCTCGTGGTCTTGCCTCTAGTCCCAAAGTTGGTATATATGACACAGCCCTTCCAGTTGCTTTAATGAACCACCACTCTCGCTTTGTCAAGACAGCAGTAAAAGACCGTGTGAAGCTTAAGTTCAACAATGTCCCACTGGAAAGCCCCATTCCGAAGGCGCCTGAGAGGATATATTTCCCATTTAACATTGACAGGAAACACTGGGTTGGAGTCTGCCTCGATGTGAAAGCGAACACTCTCCATCTTTTGGACTGCAACACTTCCCTTCGAAGTGACAGTTTGCTGAAGAAGGAGCTTACTCCAATTGCTAACCTCATCCCATATGTTCTCAAGCACCTCGGATATACGGAAGGTAACGCTGGGCTGAAGTCCTTTACAGTCTCCAGATGCAGGGGAATACCGCAAATCTCCACTCATACTGATGCAGCAGTCATGACAGTTCTGTTTATCGAAGCTCACGCCATCGATGGTCTTGGTGGTTGCAAGGCTATCACTCCTCGTCTGCTCCCAGATGCAGCCAAGCAGTTGGCTGTCAAACTCTTCGATGATCTCTCTGTTTGAATTTTATTTTATCTTCTCTATTTCGTACTTATCGCTACACTCAATGCTGTTGTCTGTTTCGTTTTTAGCTTTTCTTCCCCCGGATTTCTCATTTCGAACTTTGGTTAATGACATTTCCCTTATAACTTTAATTTGTAGTTGTTAACTTACATGCTTAGCGTGCTTCATGGTTTGTTAACTAAGATGATATTCAGTTAGATTGTGCGTTAACACCCATCTTAACAGTTAACATAATTTTTCTCTTAGCAGTTAACAAAGTTGAAAACAAAACATAATTGTATTCATCACTTACCATCCACACTAAGTTGAAAACAAAACATAATCCTTTTGTTTATGTTTAAACTTAGCAGTTAACATACAATTTCGTTTGTAACTTTGGCCGTTTAACGGTTAAGTCATCGGATTCAGTCGGTAAGGGTTAACGTACATGCTTAGCGTTCGTCATGGTTTGTTAACTTACATGACATTCAGGTAGATTGAGCGTTAACACCCATCTTAACAGTTAACATAGGAACTGAGTGTGATAATATTTCTCTTAGCAGTTAACAAAGATGAAAATAAAACATAATTGTATTCATCACTTACCATCCATACTAAGTTGAAAACAAAACATAATCCTTTTGTTTATGTTTTAACTTAGCAGTTAACATATAACTTTGTTTGTAACTTTGGCTGTTTAACGGTAAAGTCACCATTACCTTATGTGAATCTTAGACAATTTCTGGAAAATAAAACTTAACTTAAGCTTTGAGCCTTGGTTCCACTTGTAACTTGGGCTCACAGAAAAAATGGTCTTACCTGATCTATATCATGGTGATTCTAATCTTAATACATAATCCTTTTGTTTCTGTTTTAACTTAGCAGTTAACATACAACTTCGTTTGTAACTTTGGCCGTTTAACGGTTAAGTCACCATTACCTTATGTGAATCTTAGACAATTTCTGGAAAATAAAACTTAACTTAAGCTTTGAGCCTTGTAACACCCATCTTAACAGTTAACATAGAAACTTAGAAACATAGTTGAAAGAGTTCATAAGATAACATTACAACAAGTGGAAAATTAAAAATGGGTGAGTAGATCCACACCCTCCATTGCACATAGTATGTGTCAATGTGGGCAGCTTTGGGGAACATAGTTTAGTACATCATAACAATAGTTCATACCATAAAATAGAAGGCCGCCCCATATCTGGCCATTACAAAAGAAACACTACAACTCCACTCACCCCTACATAGTCTTCTTCTTCTTCATCTTCAGATAGGCATCTTACAAGTGACTTTGTTATGGTCAGTTCCTCCACATCTGCTGCAAGTCCTGCGGCGCTTCAAACCACCATTTCCCTGCATTCAACCAATTTTTTACATGTCACCAGTGTTTGTATCCGTTAACCGGCATAATAAACGCTAAAACATCATTTGACTCAAAAAAGGACACAAACCTTGAACTCTCCACGTGATGGAATCCTTGCCTTTCTTGGCCTCCCTGGTGGGCGGCGAGTTGCTGGAGGACGAAGGTGGCCATTCTCTCCTTCAACACCAAACTTATAGGCAGCAATTTTGGCATGATCCACCGGGTTGATGCTTCCACCGTATGCTGCAGCCCAGTATGCGGTTGTGTAAAACACAGAAACCTTACTCTCAACGGACTCTTTTGCGTAAATAGCTGCTGACACAGCATGCGCACAAGGGATGTCCAGCGCCTCGAACTCCTTGCAAGAGCAAGTCTTCTTATCAAGATCCACTCGGTAGTACAACCCATTGTCATCAACTACTTCGTACTCATTCTCGATGATGTGATTGTTGACATATCCGGTGGACTCGGTGAATTTCTTAGTCAAGACATCGTTAACCTTCGGAGTTAGCGCCCCCATGTTATTTGCAGCTGCTTCACGTCTTGCAGAGAACCAACCCATCATCATTGATCGGATATACTCCAGCAGCGGGACAATTGGGTATTCACGAGCCTCAGATAGTGCCGCATTAAGTGATTCAGCCAGGTTACTTGTCATAATGTTGTACCTTGCTCCATCAAAATGAGACCTAGCCCAATGTTCCAGTCCTATTCGGATCAGATAATCCGCACAAGCAATGTCCACCACCTTGAGCTCGTTGAAGTGGATGTAGAAATCCTCCAACTTGTAAGCCCGTGCTGCTTTTCCCAGGATGTAGAGCAAATGTTTCTTCTTGAAGATGGACTGGACGTTCCTCTGGAGATGTAGCAGACAAGCACAATGCTTGGCCATTGGATAAACCTAACAAATGAACACAAATAAGTCCACTAAGTAACATCATTATTAGCAGATACGTAACTTTTTATAGTATAACATTTGCGAGCTATGTTTAATAACATCACACTTAACTGCTATCTTAATAAATTAACACAAATAAGTCCACAAGGTAACATCAATATTAGCAGATAATTAAGTTTTTATCCTCTCAATTTCTAACTATGTTTAATCTTAGACGGATAACCATTACACTGAACTGCTAACCTACGTCTTAACAGGTTAATTTTTTATATATCCGTTACAAAGCATCTAAGCTAACAATTATCGAATCTCAAATTTTGATAAGTGGTAAAGGTACTAGATGCTTACCCTGCGTATTCCAGAGTAGATAGCAGTGTGTCTGTCTGAGACAAATACAATGTCCTCACAATCCGGCACCACGGCAAGGAGCTTGGTGAAGAACCACGTCCACGAAAGGTCATTCTCGCTATCGACAACCCCAAATGCAATTGGGAATATTTGATAGTTCCCATCTTGTGCACTTGCTGTTAGCAAACACCCAGCAAACTTCCCCTTCAAGTGAGTCCCATCAATGATAATCACCTTTCTCATGAAAGCGAATCCTGCGATGCTTGCCCCAAAAGACAGAAAGAGGTATTTGAAACGCTGCCTACCATCATGCCCCTTGTTTGTCTCCAAAGCTACCAGAGTCCCAGGATTCGCGACTGCCAACTGCTGGAGGTAGGAAGGTAAAGTGCTATACGCTTCCTCAGCATTTCCACGTCCATTCTCTATAGCAATCTCCCTCGACTTCCAAGCAGTCCAGTAAGATATCGGAACACTGTGGTCCGTCCTCATCATCTCTCTCACAGCTCTGGGTCTTGATCCACTGCCTGTGCCAACGTACTTTCTTCTCATAATACCTCCCACAATTGAGGAGGTTGCATGTTTCCTAAACTCTCCCCTCTCCTCGACAGTGCAACTGTGGGTGCCTTCCAACGTCTTGATTTCAAACCGCTGGCAACCTGGGATCTTAGTTGCGTACACACGCTAGTCACAGTTAACTCCTATGCACTTTAGGACAACCCTCCCAATCGCAGACTTCTTCACAAAGTATCTGAACTTGTTAGCCAACGCATAGAGCGACATGTGGACTTTGAAAGCCTCACGGTCTTGAAAGACTTGCCCAACAAAAAGACGATCATTCTTGCCCATTCCATTGTCATCTGGAAACAATTATTAAACATATGCATTTAACAGTCAACAAAACTATTAACTGATATGTATATATAGCTAACCAAAACCGAAGAGGTAAACTATTGCTATTATAAAATTAGCAATCAACAGATACATATAATTTACAACAATCATATCAATTAACTGTTAAAAATAAATTTATTTAAGCTAACCTAGAAGTATCACTTAAACAGCCGTAATCGCTAACTTATAATTTTACTAATATCTGATCCCTTTAACGGGTAAACTTGGCGCTAGCAATCAAGCATTAACTTACCATGTTCATCAAAATCCTGCGAGTTGAAGAACTGACCACTCCCATTTCCTGCATCAATCATCATCGATTCCCCTTTATCAGCTGATTCCAATGATGTAGAGCAAACAATAATTTTACAACTATCATATCAATTAACGGTTCAAAAAAAATTTATGTAATAAAGCGACAGCTAACCTAGAAGTATCACATAAACAGCTGTAAACGCTAACTTATAATTTTACCAATATCTTATCCCTGTAACGGGTAAAATTGGCGTTAGCAATCAATCATTAACTTACCATGTTCATCAAAACCCTGCGAGTTGAAGAACTGACCACTCCCATTTTCTGCATCAATCATTATCGATTTCCCCTTATCAGCTAATCCCCCTAGTCCTTCTTCACCGCCAGCCGTTACTGTCATAAAACAAAATAGCAGACAACAACCAAGTTAACTATCTTTTATTAACACCATCGAACTAACCAAAGTTAAACAATTGACTTTTTTCTCATTACCTATGGCTAAGCTTAGGTTTTTGTCTGCTGGTTGTTGAGTAGGCATTTCTCCTACGCTGTTAACACCATCATGCACTTCCACAAGTCTTATCTCACCATCAGCATTTGGTGTGAAGACATCCACATCTTCAGATGATTCAGTTTCCGAAGGGGTGTCAGGGAGGTCCGTTAGTCGCTGGTGTATCTGACTCCGTGTCAGACGCACAGCGTTCCTTCGGATCTCCTCCATCTGCTCATTGGTGCAGATGGACATCAACTTTTCTTCACTTACTTGTAGATACCCACCCACACGAAATCCTGTCAAAGAAATGACGGATGTTAGCATGTAAATATTTATACTAGCATCCAATATATGACTAACCTCTCCAAGGGATAGGCTTAGGTTGAACAACCTCTGTCCCGTCCTCTGTTAGCCCGAACTCCTGACGACGCATTGTGTTGTAGCGACCAACTGCCATGTTACCGAAGGTTACGCACATCGTCAAATTAACAAAGTCCATCCTCACTGCCATGAAGAGTTCCACATCTCCGTCTTCTAGTATGTCCACAGGTGGTGTGGTCAAGTCTCCAGGAACCTTCATCCAGTCCGGCCAGTCATAGGTCAACGCCACTGGTTCCGAAGGGAGTACATCATACCTACTCCTCACCATCTCCATCACGGCGTCGTAGGTTTCGTTCTCTGTCAACACAACATCTTATTTCACATGGGTGTGGTCCATATCGAACCTCCATACCCTTGGGGCAAGTCTTGCCCAGTCACCAACAACAAGTCTCACAAGATGTCCCATTGCTTGAACTTCAACAAGTTCCTCCTCTCCTGCATCATAAACCACTCACAAATGTCATTACTAATCTTGATATCAGACTATTTCATTATCTCAGATAACGCCATACCTTTCCTCTAAGAGAGAACGAACACTGTCAAACGAGTTTATAACTTCCAAACTCTCAATCACAGTTTTTGTTCTCACTCACCAATCTCTCTCCCACCGCTAAGTATATATATGCTAATCTATAAACCCTAGTATCAATCCCACTACCCAATACGCAAGCAAAGCTACACTTACCGAAGCTATAAAGGTTATAACGAGAACGTTTTCCCTCTTTACCCAGCAGATTGTCGGCTCCGAACCAAATGACTTCATGACGACGGAAAGTTCCTTCTTTATCCAGCGGTTCGTCTACTCTGACGCCACTTTTGTTCTGATCCACTGCTCTGTACACGCCTAATACCCTTTCCGTGTATCGTCGCTCTGACACACATCGAATACTCCGACCAAACCCACGCGGTCTAACATAAGGGCATTTTCGTCTAACCAAGGCCGAAAGGTTACTTCCTTTTTCTTTAAAGAAGCCCGAGGTCATTTTGCAAATATGGGCTTCAGATGGGTATATACGACCCATTCACTCTTAAATTCAAATAGGAAAATCTGGTTTAAATTTGAATAAGAAGAAGTCACATGTGATGCATAAGGAAATGAGCAGGCCTGTCACTTTCACTCATCAAGACTGTGCCCATCTCTCTCCTGTCACTCTTGTTGACATGAAGTAATAAATGAGTATGATCATAAAGGAATAAAGAAGACAAGGAGAAAGAGTCCGACGGATTGTGTTGGTCCGTACAAGACTTGAGGAGCATGTCTGTCCGTACCATCTTGGGATCCAAGCAACCAATTCGACCAAGGAATATTATAAGGCAACGAAGGATCTGGAAGGTGTGGTTTGTGTGCCAAAGAAGTCAATAGATCCGTTGGGGACCAAGACAAAGAAGAGAAGCAAGTGGGGAGTATTATAGTATAT
>CAKOAT010336932.1:22586-35685 GCA_932364175.1 Eruca vesicaria subsp. sativa
GTACTTCCTCGGCATTGAGATATGTAGATCAAAGGAGGGATTGTTTCTGTCCCAAAGAAAATATACCTTGGACATCTTAAAGGAGGCAGGAGACCTTGGAGGAAGACAAGCCAAGACTCCACTTGAAGAGGGATACAAAGTATTGCGTGAGGGGGAGTATGAAGATACTCCATTTGAAGACATCAAGAAGTATAGAAGGGTGGTTGGGAAGCTGATCTATCTAACCATCACAAGGCCAGATGTATGCTTTGCTGTGAACCAAGTGAGCCAACATATGCAAGCTCCAAAGATTCATCACTGGAACATGGTGGAAAGAATCCTAAAATACTTAAGAGAGGCTCCCGGCCAAGGAGTGTGGATGGCTTGCAACAAGAGCACTGAAGTTGTTGGCTATTGTGATGCTGATTGGGCTGGAGATAGAGTTAATAGGAGATCAACCACTGGTTATTGCACATTCATTGGAGGAAACTTAGTGACTTGGAAGAGCAAGAAGCAAAAGGTGGTATCTTGTTCAAGTGCTGAGGCAGAATATAGATCTATGAGGAAGCTAACTAGTGAACTCATATGGATCAAAGGACTGCTGAAGGACTTGGGCATAGAGATCACCACGCCCATGACCATGCANTTCATCCATCCAAAGCTTGGACTCATAGATCTCTCATGTCACTAACTCTCCTCCCATGAAGTGTTCTACTCTTTCCTTAGTATGTTTTTGTCCCAAATGGGTTTTGCATATTAAGGTTTTAATGAGGGAATACTTCATGGCTTCCAAGCTTGACTTGTTTCACATGGTCAAGCTTGAGGGGGAGTGTTGACATGAAGAAGAAAATGGCACGTACAAGATAGAGAAGGCAAAGAGAAGCCTCGGCCAGGAAGAAATGCACTTTGGTCTGTCCGTACAAGTTAGGGTTTGGCTCGGCCAAACTTAGCTTGCAAGGCAAGGTAAACTCTTGCCTTGGCCTAGAGACAAGAGGATAGTGTATTTGAATTGTATGGGTGTCAGCAAGGAAGAAGAAGGAGCCGTTGGAGAGAGGTTGACCAAAGAGAAGATAGTGGAGGTAGTTGTGAGCAGTCGCTTTCTCTACTTCTGGCCGAGCCATTCTTGGCTTCTTATGCCCACTTGCTTATTGTTTATTCAGCCTAAGGCATGTTGTCTTCTCTATATATAGAATGTACCTAGGAACCATTTCAAGTAAGGAAATAAAATCTCCTTCTAAACTCTTTGTCTACTCTCTCTCTCGGATTCTCTCAAAACTCTAACCTAATCTCTCTAAAACTCTCTCTAATCTTGTCCTAAATCTCTTAAAATCTCACATTTCTTGACAGATAATAAGTTTGATGTGAATTCAGGCATATAAAAAGCTTTAGAGTCCTTACTAAACAATCTTAAATCACCAATTCCTTTAATAGGAATTTTATCACCATTAGCAATCTTAACTTGGCCACTAGCAGGTTCAATGTTTTTAATCAGATTAGTATCACTTATCATATGATGAGATGCTCCTGAATCTACTATTAAAGGCTTAGACATTTCCTTAGCAGTATGACACTTTAGGCTAGATGATGTAAAACCAGTACCAATGTTAGATGCATTGTATTGAATATCAAAAGACTTATCCATCCTAGCAATTCTAGGATTTCCTGGTTCCATCATCCTAATGTTTCTATCAATGTCACACGCATGATTGTCTAGACTTCCTATAATCAGAGAAGCACCAAATGAGTACCCACTAGTGTTACCAAGAATGTTACCATTATCCTTGAGCATTTTGATGAGAGCATCCATCTCAGACCTCCTGATGAACTCATCATTGCCACGGCTTCCTTGACCTCCTGTATAGGCCAACAATGACTTGCCATCACCAGCCTTGACATCTCCAGCCTCTCTCCCATCACCATTGTTCACACGGTTTGTTGTACCAGCACTACTGTTGAGTTATGGTAAAAATAAAGTTACCATGGTAACAATGAGTGTTACCATGGTAAAGTAATAAAGTGTTCAGCAAGTAAAAGAGAATGTCTACATTGGTTTAGAAATGGCTAAGGCGGGTGGAAGGTTTGAATACTGTTCAAGACCGTTAAGGGATAAGGAGGGAAGGCTGAGCCAGCTGGTATGAGCTGGAAAGGCAATGGAATCTCGGTCCAAGATGCTTGGTATCAAGCGTGTGTGCTTTATGGTCCATAAGTTCAAATGGACGCTCCCCTTCTTCCTTTGACCTCACATGCTTTGGTCTTGCGATCCGTGTAACCTAGTGTAGCTTCTATATATATTGTAAACTCCACAAGATTAATAATAAGCAAGTTTTGAGTCTCTCTTCTCTCTAGACTAAGTTACTATTCAGATCTCAAGTTACTAGTCACTACTTTGTCTAAACTACTCCAAATCTCATTCTTTCTCTCTTAATCTCTTCCTAATCTCTTTCTAGACTCAGATTACTACTAAAACATTATGGTATCAGAGCCAGGTTAGGCATAATCTGAGTTTCTTGTTCGGTTACTTGTGTTCCAAGATTTGTTCGTTTGAAATATTTTTAGTCTTTGAGGTGTGTTTGGTTGGTCCGAGGCTTGTGTGGTCTTGGAGAGGTATTTTTCTGTGTGTGAAGTCTTGAGGTGTGGGTATCTCTGGTGGTTCATCTCAAAATTTCTGTCTTTAGCAAGCTTTGGAGGTTAAGCGGCTAGATATGGAGAGTGGTATGAAGATGAAGGTTCTGGTTACTTTAAAGGGAAGTAACTACTTGTTGTGGTCACGGTTAGTAAAGACTGCTGTCGGGAGTAAAGGTCTTTGGGGTCATATCACATCTGGTGAAGCTCCAAAGAGGATTAATCAAGAGAGTGATGAGGAAGGCATCACTACTGATGATGAAAAATGGGAGCAAGATGATCTTTTGGTCCTTTTCGTGTTGCAAGGCTCACTAGATCAGTCTATCCTTGAAGCATACAGCTACTGCACAAGAGAAAAAGACCTTTGGGAGACACTGAAGAAGGTGTATGGGAATGTCTCTAATTTAAGCCGGGTGGTTGAAGTGAAGAAAGCTATCAATGAGTTGATTCAAGAAGATGTGGAGTTCACCAAGCACTTGGGGAAGTTTAGAGCTCTATGGTCTGAGCTAGAGATGCTTAGGCCAAGTACCACGGATGAAGAGGAGTTGATTGAGAGGCGTGAGCAAGACAAAGTCTTTGGACTTCTTCTCACTCTAAATCCGGCTTACAATGGACTCATTAAGCACATTTTAAGGACTGAGAAGCTTCCATGCTTGGAAGATGTGTGTGTTAAACCTAAGTGATAAAAGAGGTCACTTATGGTTATGAGCAAATATAGGGTGGAACTCCTTAAGAAGTCTTAACAAGACCAAGGAGTGTCCAGAAGCTATTATAGAGCTAAAGAAGGATACATGTGCTATTCACATTGAAGATAGAAGCTGTGAGAAGTGTTTAGGAGGTTTAGGGAGTTGGTGCAAGGTTAGGGTGAAGCATGTACGGACAGCCGTACGGATGGTACGGACTGTACGGACATGGCTTGACCAGAACTTCACCATGTGTCCTTAAACCTCATTTGGAGACTTGTGCAAAAATAGGGTTGGAGGTGTACGGCCAGGAATCCGTACAACTCATCCATGGTGCCTTGGGTCTCAAGTTATGAAGAAGAGGAGAGTTGAAACCTAAGGAAGAAGAAGATAATCCACAAGGGATCTTTGGGGCATCTAGGCGAGATGCCTTTGGGAGTGATCCGTGTAAGGATAAGGCAAAGGCTTATCCTCAGTCAAAGAAAGCCTGTCTTGGACTGTCTAAAAGAGAGCCACAAGAAGCAGCCACGCCTCCCTTTACTAGTCCAAAGCATGTGAGAAATCTGGTCCAAGGAATTCAAATAAAGGCTCCTCTTGCTTTATAACTTCACATGCTTTGCATAGAAATGTTGAAAGTCTTGTATCTGATTCTCTTCTTCATATTTACTTGTATGGTCGATTTATTTCAAAAATCTGAGTAATAAACTCTTCTTCATTGTCTTGGTTACTAAAACTCTCTCTAAACTGGTTACCAAAGTCTCTTAGTCTCTAAATCTCTTGTTCTTAATCTTCTAGTCTTACAAGTCTCTTCATCAGTCTCTCTACTCTTTCATTTCCCTCATCATACTTCATCCCTTTCATCCAATCTCACTCGCCATTCACACTCATTCACATTTGTGTTCATCACTCAAGCATAAGCACTTGGGCTCTGATAAACCTTTTATGGTATCAGAGCCAGGTTGCTCAGTTCCTGGTCTAGCTTCCGCATACACAAGCTCTCAAGCTCACTCATTTTTGTTCCAGTTCATCCGCTCCTCTATATCTCACCTTTAAAGCTCAAGAAGACAGTTTTACTCAAGCGGCTTCAATATGGAGCATACAAGAGTCATTGTCATTCCAGTCAAGCTTGAAGGCCCCAACTACCTCCTCTGGTCTCGCCTGGTGAAGACAGCCCTAGGTGGAAAAGGGTTGTGGAGTCATTGTATCTCAGATGCTTCAAACTCGCCCAAAGCTGTAACCTTTGAAGAGAGCTCTTCAAAAGGTGAAACCGGTTCCAGATCTTCTCCTGAAGAGAAGTGGCAACAAGATGACCTTCTTGTGCTGTCCATTCTCCAAGCGTCCATAGCTCCATCCATCCTTGATGCATACTCCTACTGTGAGAGTGCTAAGGCGCTTGGGGATACTTTAAAGAAGATCTATGGGAACCTCTCAAACCTCAGCCGAGTCTTTGAGATCAAGAGGGCTATCAACGCCTTGTCTCAAGAGAATGTAGAGTTCACAACACATCTAGGGAAGTTCAGAGCTCTTTGGTCTGAGCTAGAGATGTTGAGACCTCAATCTCTTGACCAAGATGTGTTGAATGAAAGAAAGGAGCAAGATAAGGTGTTTGGATTACTATTAACCCTTAGTCCTGCCTTCAATGATCTTATCAAGCACATCCTCCGATCTGAGAAGCTCCCAACACTTGAAGAAGTGTGTGCTCAAGTCCAAAAAGAGGAAGGGTCTTGCGGTTTGTTTGGAGCAAAGGAGGTTCCACTCCTTGCCTCTCAAGCTGAAGTTTCTTCTTCCCGGACCAACAAAGCAGCTTCTCCTCAGTCCAACAAGGGTGGTTACAAGAAGGAGGATAGGAGAGGTGTTAAGTGTGAGCATTGCAAACGAGATGGTCACACCAAGGAGGGATGTTGGGTCTTGGATCCAAGTCTCAAACCTGCCAAGTTCAAATGAGCTGTGACCATGGAGGTTCAAGGAATCAGCTCAGATTTCTTGGTTTGTAAGCTAAACCTCCTAACCCTAATAAGAGCTTGTGTGTTTATGTTTATTGCATTGAGTGGTGTTTGTGTACCAGGATCTCCTGGCCGTGTGTTTCACTTTGTCTTTGTATTGCCATAGCTTAAAATGATCATGAATGTGTTGTAGGATTAAGCGTTTGGTCTTGGCTACTTGCTTCATGTTTATTAAAAGCTGTTTTGCATTTACTGAGCATTGTGTTGTGTTGGTTCAATCCATTGTCATTGTGTTCTTATGTTTATGTCATGGTTTATCCATCAAAGATTTCAAGTAGGATTTAGAACTTTGTCTAGGCTACTTGAATCTCTGGTTTTGATTAAACTAGTGTACATAAGCATGTCTTATTGTTGCATTGCATTATCTTTGTTTCAATGTCTTTAAAATGATCATATAGTTAGTAGTCTCACTCGGATTGAACCTAGTGCATTCATATAGTTGTTTTAAGATTGTGCATTCATGTATTGATGCATTTAAAAATCTAGCCTAGTATGTATGCATTGCATCTAGAGAATGTTTTAAATACTTGATCTTGTTCTTGTGATTGGCTTGTTTCAAGATTAATGTATTGGTTTTATGCATTGGTGATCAAACCAAATGAGATCTTGGTTTGGTCCCAATGGGAAGATCTAATCTTGCCTTGAGTTTTGATGGTTATACGTTAACATGATAAAATCAGTGACACACCAAGAGCCAAGGTGAAGATACAAGGTCTAGGCCATTGTATGAATAACACCATAAGGACATGTCTAGTCCTAAAGACTACAGGAAGTGTAGCATGGGTTATTATACAATGAGAGGTTGTCTTGTGAGCTCTCTATGGTGATTCAAACACCCTTAAGTCCTTGTTAAGGAAGAGAGCAAAATCACAAGACCAAGACCATCACCAAAAGTCTTTTAAGACTGGTGGTCCTATGGACATGGAATACACACGAGTTCTCACAAGCTTAGTGCTTCCTAGGCACAGCTCTAAGCTTGAGGGGGAGACAAGTAGTGTAGTTCCATGATCCTGAGTGTTGCCATTGCAAGGACTTCAACAAAAGGAGCACTTAACCGGGTCTTAGGCAGTGGTGTGCCTATGCAAAGGGGTTGTTCAGAGCAGCCTTGGTGTGCGAGAAGAAGACTCATTCCAATCCGGCCGGTTGAGAATGAGACCGAAGGATCCACACAACCTCCCATCTAAGTTGGTGCTGCCATGAAGAGGTTGCAAATGGACAAGTGAGGGATTCAAGTGGCCTTCCAATCCAGCCACTCCTCATCAAAGGAAAAGGGAAGTTCCCATTTACACTCAATTCAGTTTATTGCATTCATCATTTCCATTTAAGTCTTAAAATGATATCTAAAATGCTTGAATGAATTGAGAGATACTACTAAGATCAATCTGAATACTATCTAATGCTATTAGTTGTTAAATCCATCATTGATTGATTTGCATCATTTAGAAGTTGTCTAAGTTGCTTGAAACAATGGTTTTGATTTAACTATGGTGCATTGTTTTAAAACTTAAAATTCAGATTGCTCCATTGCTTGATAAGTACTGATGCACTTATGGAATGATGTATCAGGTACCATGGTGACATTGCTTGTGCCTCAAGGTTGATGATGATAAGCTGGTCGTGTCCTAGCCTTTCTAAGATGGTGTCAAAGCCAGTTGAGAGGGGGAGACCCAAATCAGCTCTACGGATTGCAGAAGAGGCAAAGCCAAGTTCCAAAGTACAAGAACCATTGCTGGTGGTTCAAGAGAAGAAGTCTGGTCGTTTCCTTGCCTTCCTAAGATGGCCTTGAAGTCAGTTGAGAGGGGGAGACCCAAACCAGTCCCAAAGAAGTCCAGCTTTGTCCCTTGTGCTCAAGGATAGCAAGTTATGGTGATTCATACTTGCTATACCTTGTTAGGCCTTGATCCTGAGTTGCTTTTGTCCAACCACACTGGTTTTAGACACAAGAACTCAATGGCCAATCCCTAGGCCGTGAATACTCTACTCTTTTCCTTGCATGGTTTTATCCCTAAGGAGGGTTTTCTGTGTAAGGTTTTTAATGAGGGAGTTCCTTCACGGTTCCAAGCTTGACTTGGGATCTATAGAGTCAAGCTTGAGGGGGAGTGTTAAACCTAAGTNGTTCCAAGCTTGACTTGGGATCTATAGAGTCAAGCTTGAGGGGGAGTGTTAAACCTAAGTGATAAAAGAGGTCACTTATGGTTATGAGCAAATATAGGGTGGAACTCCTTAAGAAGTCTTAACAAGACCAAGGAGTGTCCAGAAGCTATTATAGAGCTAAAGAAGGATACAAGTGCTATTCACATTGAAGATAGAAGCTTTGAGAAGTGTTTAGGAGGTTTAGGGAGTTGGTGCAAGGTTAGGGTGAAGCATGTACGGACAGCCGTACGGATGGTACGGACTGTACGGACATGGCTTGACCAGAACTTCACCATGTGTCCTTA
The DNA here is from genome assembly GCA_932364175.1 of Eruca vesicaria subsp. sativa. Taxonomy (NCBI): domain Eukaryota; kingdom Viridiplantae; phylum Streptophyta; class Magnoliopsida; order Brassicales; family Brassicaceae; genus Eruca; species Eruca vesicaria. Next base: position 30,312 of record CAKOAT010336932.1, read on the forward strand.
AACCTCATTTGGAGACTTGTGCAAAAATAGGGTTGGAGGTGTACGGCCAGGAATCCGTACAACTCATCCATGGTGCCTTGGGTCTCAAGTTATGAAGAAGAGGAGAGTTGAAACCTAAGGAAGAAGAAGATAATCCACAAGGGATCTTTGGGGCATCTAGGCGATATGCCTTTGGGAGTGATCCGTGTAAGGATAAGGCAAGGGCTTATCCTCAGTCAAAGACAGCCTGTCTTGGACTGTCTAAAAGAGAGCCACAAGAAGCAGCCACGCCTCCCTTTACTAGTCCAAAGCATGTGAGAAATCTGGTCCAAGGAATTCAAATAAAGGCTCCTCTTGCTTTATGACTTCACATGCTTTGCATAGTAATGTTGAAAGTCTTGTATCTGATTCTCTTCTTTATATTTACTTTTATGGTCGATTTATTTCAAAAAGCTGAGTAATAAACTCTTCTTCATAGTCTTGGTTACTAAAACTCTCTCTAATCTGGTTACCAAAGTCTCTTAGTCTCTAAATCTCTTGTTCTTAATCTTCTAGTCTTACAAATCTCTTCATCAGTCTCTCTACTCTTTCATTTCCCTCATCATACTTCATCCCTTTCATCCAATCTCACTCGCCATTCACACTCATTCACATTTGTGTTCAGCACTCAAGCATAAGCACTTGGGCTCTGATAAACCTTTTAGTGTGCGCACAGATACAAAAGGAGCAAGGGTCCATTGGATTGTTTGGGAACAAGAGTGATCTCACATTGGCAAGTCAAGCAGTTCAGGAAGCTCAAGGTGATGGTATCCAAGCTAACAAGGCGGCTTATGGGAGAAATAAGGAGAGGAGGTATGAAGGCAGGTTCAATGGAACGTGTGATCAGTGTAAGAAGTATGGGCATAAGAAGAGCCAGTGCTGGATACTCCACCCTCATCTAAAGCCAGCCAAGTTCCTGAAAGACAAGGATGGGAAAGCCAATAATGCTGAGAGTTCTAATGGAGCTGGTACCAGTAAAGCGGCTAGTGGTGATGGCAAGGAAGTGAGTGAGAGAAAGTCTATGGTGGCTTACACTGGTCCGGGAGGCTCTTCAAGCACCAGGGGCAATGCCAATGACTACATAAGGAGGTCGGACATTGAGGATCTTATCAAGATGCTCAAAGATAATGGTAGTATCATTGCTAACTCTTATGGTGCTTCCTTACTCACTAGTAAAACAAATGAATCTTATAACTTGTCTAGTATTGCTAGGATGAATGGGAATGGTATACAGAATGCTAATAGGCTGAATGAACCTCTTATCACTTTCAAATCACCTAGTATACTTTGTCATAAGGCTGAAAACATAACTAGACCTCTTATAATTGATTCTGGTGCTACTCACCATATGATAAGTCATACTAGCTTAATCAAGAACTTAGAACCCGCCAATGGTAATGTGTTAATTGCAAATGGTGATAAAATTCCTATTAGAGGTATTGGTACCTTAAGATTGTTTAATAGAGATTCTAAAGCTTTATATATGCCTGAATTTACTAACAATCTTTTGAGTGTCAGGAAGTGTACCAAAGATTTAAATTGCAATGTGATATTCACNGTTTTAATTCTGCTTCTGTTTTAAATAAAAATGCTTTGTGGCATGCTAGACTAGGACATCCTCATGTTAGAGCTTTGAACTTGATGTTACCAGGTGTTGTTTTCGAAAATAATGATTGTGAGGCTTGCATTTTAGGCAAACATTGTAAAACTGTTTTTAAAAAGTCTACTACTATCTATGAAAGTTGCTTTGATTTAATACACTCTGATGTGTGGACTGCTCCATGTTCATCTAGAGATAATTTTAAATACTTTGTAACTTTCATTGATGAAAAATCTAAATACACCTGGTTAACTTTAATACCTACAAAGGATAGGGTGATTGATGCATTTAGGAACTTTTATGCATATGTGACTAACCATTATCAAGCTACGGTTAAGATTTTCAGGTCAGATAATGGAGGGGAGTACACAAGTCATGAGTTCAAGCATTTTCTAGCTCAACATGTGATTCTTCATCAAACTAGTTGTCCTTATACCCCTCAGCAGAATGGAGTCTCTGAAAGGAAGAATAGACATCTTATGGAGGTTGCCCGTTCTATGATGTTTCAAGCAAGTGTGCCAAAAAGATTTTGGAGTGATGTTGTTGCCACTGCTTTCTATCTAATCAACCGAACCCCTACTAGAGTTCTTGATGGTCAATCTCCATTTGAAGTCCTCAACAAGTACAAGTCAAGTTTGGATCACCTAAGAGTCTTTGGTTGTCTAAGCTTTGTGCTTGTCCCGTGAGAGCAGAGAAACAAGTTGGAAGCTAAGAGTACCAAGACTATGTTTGTGGGTTACTCTACAAGCCAAAAGGGGTATAGGTGCTATGATCCAGCAACTAGGAGAGTTCTTGTGTCAAGGGATGTCAAGTTCATTGAAGCAAGAGGGTACTATGATAAGGAGAATCAAGAAGACTTGAAGGATCTTACAGCAGATAGAGGAGCCACTTTGAGGATAATTATGGAGAGGCTTGGGATAAAGACTACCCAGGATCCGAGAAGTGAGGCTCCAAGACCACAAGGAGCAGAAGGTACAGGTCAATCTCCTCACCTTGATCATGAGAGGGGGAGAGACTATGAGAATCAAGGCGGCTCTAATGGTCAACGGGTCTCCTGATCAAGGTGCATCTCATGAGAATAATGAAGATGTGGAGGATCAAGGAGTAGAAGAGGAGCAGATAGAAGAAGTCGGTCAGCAGCAACCACTAAGGAGGAGTACAAGAATAAGGCGTCCTGCCTCTGATTGGGTTAAGACAAGAGTTTACTACAATGCACGAGCTGTGGAGCATCCATCTCAAGTGGTTTGTTCTTTTGCTGAGTTCCCGGATGAGCATAGTATGTTTGTGAAGAGCTTGGATAAGAATGAGGTTCCAAGAAGCTATGAGGAAGCTATGCAAGATAAAGAATGGAGAGAATCTGTGGCAAATGAATCTGATGCTATGATAAGGAATGATACATGGTATGAAAGTAATCTTCCAAAGGGCAAGAAGGCAGTGACAAGTAGATGGATATTTACCATCAAGTACTTGCCTAATGGAAAGATAGANAGAAGCTATGAGGAAGCTATGCAAGATAAAGAATGGAGAGAATCTGTGGCAAATGAATCTGATGCTATGATAAGGAATGATACATGGTATGAAAGTAATCTTCCAAAGGGCAAGAAGGCAGTGACAAGTAGATGGATATTTACCATCAAGTACTTGCCTAATGGAAAGATAGAGAGGAAGAAGACTAGGCTGGTAGCAAGGGGGTTTACTCAAACCTATGGTGAAGACTACATTGATACGTTTGCTCCAGTGGCTAAGCTTCATACCATCAGGATTGTATTATCAGTGGCTGTGAATCTTGAGTGGGGATTGTGGCAAATGGATGTGAAGAATGCCTTTCTTCAGGGGGAGCTTGAAGATGAAGTGTATATGCAACCTCCTCCGGGTCTGGAACACTTGGTGAAACCAGGGAATGTGTTGAGACTGAAGAAAGCCATCTATGATCTTAAGCAGTCACCAAGAGCTTGGTACAACAAGCTGAGTACTACTTTGAATGGAAGAGGTTTTAGGAAGTCTGAACTCGACCACACCCTCTTCACTCTCACCACTCCATCAGGTATAGTTGTCCTCTTGGTGTATGTTGATGATATCATCATAACCGGGAGTGACAAGGAAGGTATACAAGCTACTAAAGACTTTCTTAATCAGTGATTGATATTAAAGACTTGGGAGAAATGAAATACTTCCTTGGAATTGAGATATGTAGATCCAAGGAAGGTTTATTCATGTCTCAAAGGAAATATATAATTGATCTTTTGAAAGATGCATGTAAGCTTGATGGCAAGACTGCTAAGATTCCTATGGAGGATGGTTACAAGGTTCCACGTGAGGGGGAGATTGAGGACAGCAAACCATTCAAGGACCCAAAGCTTTATAGGAAGCTAGTTGGTAAGCTGATTTATCTCACCATTACTCGTCCTGATATATGTTTTGCTGTGAATCAGGTGAGTCAGCATATGCAAGTGCCAAAGGAGCATCATTGGGAGATGGTGAACCGGCTCTTGATGTACTTGAATGGAACAAGAGGTCTTGGTGTTTGGATGGGGTGTAATGGGAGCACTGAAGTTGTTGGATACTGTGATGCTGATTGGGCTGGTGATAGGACTGATAGAAGATCAACTACAGGCTATTGCACCTTCATTGGAGGTAACTTGGTTACATGGAAGAGTAAGAAGCAGAAGGTGGTGTCTTGTTCTAGTGCAGAAGCTGAGTACATGGCCATGTTGAAGCTTACTAATGAGTTGGTATGGATCAAGGGCATACTGAAGCATTTAGAGATTGATCAAGCTATTCCAATGACAATGCATTGTGACAACCAATCTGCAATCTACATAGGAAGCAACTCAGTCTTTCATGAGAGAACCAAGCATATAGAAGTTGATTGCCACAAGGTAAGGTAAATAATGGTGCTTGGAGTGATCTTACCTTGTTTCACAAGGAGTGAGGATCAGTTGGCAGATGTGTTCACCAAGGCGGCGAGGCAAAAGACTATGGAGTCCATCCATACCAGGTTGGGACTCATAGATCTTTCTATACCCAGCTAATCCCCTTGCAATGGGGTCTTTACTCTTTTCCTTATCAAGGTTTTATCCTTAAGGACTCAAGGGTTTTCTTTGGTAAGGTCTTTAATGAGGAAGACCTCATTGCACTTCCAAGCTAGACTTGTTTCACATGGTCTAGCTTGAGGGGGAGTGTTGAGTTGTGGTAAAAATAAAGTTACCATGGTAACAATGAGTGTTACCACGGTAAAGTAATAAAGTGTTCAGCAAGTAAAAGAGAATGTTTACATTGATTTAGAAATTGCTAAGGCGGGTGGAAGGTTTGAATAGTGTTCAAGACCGTTAAGGGATAAGGAGGGAAGGCTGAGCCAGCTGGTATGAGCTGGAAAGGCAATGGAATCTCGGTCCAAGATGCTTGGTATCAAGCGTGTGTGCTTTATGGTCCATAAGTTCAAATGGACGCTCCCCTTCTTCCTTTGACCTCACATGCTTTGGTCTTGCGATCCGTGTAACCTAGTGTAGCTTCTATATATATTGTAAACTCCACAAGATTAATAATAAGCAATAATGTTTCTGTGAGAATAGACAGATTATGGTGTGTGAGTGGTGTTTAGAACAGAGTGTGGTCGAAATTAAAGAGAAAAGAATGAAGAGAGTATGTGAGAATCAAAGAGACTGCAATGGAAATAAGAGAGATTTAGGAGGAGTATGAGATTATTGTGAGAGATTTCGTGTAAGAGAGTAAGTAACCAGAGAATAGAGAGATTAA
>CAKOAT010337154.1:1545-17163 GCA_932364175.1 Eruca vesicaria subsp. sativa
AAAATCGCGGCGCCTATTCACCGCCATTTATGGTTTTGGGGCGTTTCCGAAATGGGGTTATGGGCGTCGTAGTTCCACACGGTTCAAAAGTTATGACGTTTTTAAGTTTAGAAACGCTTGGTGTGCAAAAAAAAATAAAAAAGGGGTGCAACACGAGGACTTCCCGGGAGGTCACCCATCCTAGTACTACTCTCGCCCAGGCACGCTTAATTGCGAAGTTCTGATGGGATCCGGTGCATTAGTGCTGGTATGATCGCACCCGTTAGTACATGACTCGAAATTCAATATATCCTTCGTTTTCCTCATCATGTTATGGATTAGCGTGGGACCTTCATGGTTTGGTTTGCATTTATATTCCAGCATAAAATTGTAGTGAGATTTAAGTAGAATTCAGTGATAACACACGGAAAACCCANNNNCATAAAATTGTAGTGAGATTTAAGTAGAATTCAGTGATAACACACGGAAAACCCAGATTTCGACTTTTTTTAGTCCTCAACATTAAACTGCCTTTTTGAGGGTCAAAACAGCGGAATTTGGCGTCCGGAAAATCGCGGCGCCTATTCACCGCCATTTATGGTTTTGGGGCGTTTCCGAAATGGTGTTATGGGCGTCGTAATTCATGACTCGCAATTCCTTATATGGCCTCTCATTAGTACATGACTCGCAATTCCATATATCCTCTGTTTTCCTCATCACGTTATGGATTTGCGTAGGACCTTCATGGTTTGATTGGCATTTATATTCCAGCATAAAATTGTAGTGAGATCTACGTAAAATTTCATGATAACACCCGGAAAAAACACATTTGACTTATTTTTAATCTTCAACATTAAACTGCCTTTTTGACGGTCAATACAGCAGAATTTAGCACACAAAAAAGAGCGGCGCCTATTCACTGTCATTTGTGGTTTTGGGGCGTTTTCGAAATGGTGCTATGGGCGACGTACTTCCTCACGGTTCCAAAGTTATGAAGTTTGTAAGTTTAGAAACATTTTGATCTGCATAAAAGATAAAAAAAAAAGTGTGCAACACGAGGACTTGCTGGGAGGTCACCCATCCTAGTACTACTCTCGCCAAAGCACGCTTAACTGCGGAGTTCTGATTGGATCCGGTGCATTAGTGATGGTATGATCGCACCCATTATACATGACGCATAGTTCCATTCATTCTTCGTTTTTCTCATTACGTTATGGATTAGTGTGGGACTTTCATGGTTTGATTTGCATTTATATTTCAGCATAAAAATGTAGTGAGATCAACGTAGAATTCTATGATAACACCCGGAAAACCCAGATTTCGACTTTCTTTTAGTCCTCAACATTAAACTGCCTTTTTGAGGGTCAAAACAGCGGAATTTGGCGTCCGGAAAATCGTGGCGCCTATTCACCGCCATTTATGGTTTTGAGGCGTTTCCGAAATGGTGTTATGAGAGTCGTAGTTCCACACGGTTCAAAAGTTATGAAGTTTTTATGTTTAGAAACGCTTTGGTGTGCAAAAAAACTAAAAAATGGGTGCAACACAAGGACTTCCCGGGAGGTCACCCATCATAGTACTACTCTCGCCCAAGCACGCTTAACTGCAGAGTTCTGATGGGATCCGGTGCATTAGTGCTGGTATGATCGCACCCGTTAGTACATGACTCGAAATTCAATATATCCTTCGTTTTCCTCATCACGTTATGGATTAGCGTGGGACCTTCATGGTTTGGTTTGCATTTATATTCCAGCATAAAATTGTAGTGAGATCTACGTAGAATTCCATGATAACACCCGAAAAACACAGATTTCGACTCGTTTTTAGTCGTCAACATGAAACTGCCATTTTGAAGGTCAAAACGGCTGAATTTGGCGGCAGGAAAATCGCGGTGGCTATTCACCACCATTTTATGGTTTTGGAGAGTCTCTGAAATGGTTCTATGGACAACGTAATTCACGACTCGCAATTCCTTATATGGCCGCCCATTAGTACATGACTCGCAATTCCATATATCCTCTGTTTTCCTCATCACGTTATGGATTTGCGTAGGACCTTCATGGTTTGATTGGCATTTATATTCCAGCATAAAATTGTAGTGAGATCTACGTAAAATTTTATGATAACACCCGGAAAAAACACATTTGACTTATTTTTAATCTTCAACATTATACTGCCTTTTTGACGGTCAATACAGCAGAATTTAGCACACAAAAAAGAGCGGCGCCTATTCACTGTCATTTGTGGTTTTGGGGCGTTTTCGAAATGGTGCTATGGGCGACGTACTTCCTCACGGTTCCAAAGTTATGAAGTTTGTAAGTTTAGAAACGTTTTGATCTGCATAAAAGATAAAAAAAAAAGTGTGCAACACGAGGACTTGCTGGGAGGTCACCCATCCTAGTACTACTCTCGCCAAAGCACGCTTAACTGCGGAGTTCTGATTGGATCCGGTCCATTAGTGATGGTATGATCGCACCCATTATACATGACGCATAGTTCCATTCATCCTTCGTTTTTCTCATCACGTTTATGGCGCCTATTCACCGCCATTTATGGTTTTGAGGCGTTTCCGAAATGGTGTTATGAGAGTCGTAGTTCCACACGGTTCAAAAGTTATGAAGTTTTTATGTTTAGAAACGCTTTGGTGTGCAAAAAACTAAAAAATGGGTGCAACACAAGGACTTCCCGGGTGGTCACCCATCATACTACTCTCGCCCAAGCACGCTTAACTGCAGCGTTCTGATGGGATCCGGTGCATTAGTGCTGGTATGATCGCACCCGTTAGTACATGACTCGAAATTCAATATATCCTTCGTTTTCCTCATCACGTTATGGATTAGCGTGGGACCTTCATGGTTTGGTTTGCATTTATATTTCAGCATAAAATTGTAGTGAGATTTAAGTAGAATTCAGTGATAACAAACGGAAAACCCAGATTTCGACTTTTTTTTAGTCCTCAACATTAAACTGCCTTTTTGAGGGTCAAAACAGTGGAATTTGGCCTCCGGAAAATCGCGGCGCCTATTCACCGCCATTTATTGTTTTGGGGCATTTCCGAAATGGTGTTATGCGCGTCGTAATTCCACACGGTTCAAAAGTTATGAAGTTTTTAAGTTTAGTAACGCTTTGGTGTGCAAAAAAAATTAAAAAAAGGGGTGCAACACGAGGACTTCCCGGGAGGTCACCCATCCTAGTACTACTCTCGCCCAAGCACGCTTAGCTGCGGAGTTCTGATGGGATCCGGTGCATTAGTGCTGGTATGATCGCACCCGTTAGTACATGACTCGAAATTCAATATATCCTTCGTTTTCCTCATCACGTTCTGGATTAGCGTGGGGCCTTCATGGTTTGGTTTGCATTTATATTCCAGCATAAAATTGTAGTGAGATTTAAGTAGAATTCATTGATAACACACGGAAAACCCAGATTTCGACTTTTTTTTAGTCCTCAACATTAAACTGCCTTTTTGAGGGTCAAAACAGCGGAATTTGGCGTCCGGAAAATCGCGGTGCCTATTCACCGCCATTTATGGTTTTGGGGCGTTTCCGAAATGGTTTTATGGGCGTCGTACTTCCACACAGTTCAAAAGTTATGAAATTTTTAAGTTTAGAAACGCTTTGGTGTGCAAAAAAGTAAAATAGGGGTGCAACACGAGGACTTCCTGGGAGGTCACCCATCATAGTACTACTCTCGCCCAAACACGCTTAACTGCGGAGTTCTGATGGGATCGGTGCATTAGTGCTGGTATGATCGCACCCGTTAGTACATGACTCGAAATTCAATAGATCCTTCGTTTTCGTCATCACGTTATGGATTAGCATGGGACCTTCATGGTTTTGTTTGCATTTATATTCCAGCATAAAATTGTAGTGAGATTTAAGTAGAATTCAATGATAACACACGGAAAACCCAGATTTCGACTTTTTTTTAGTCCTCAACATTAAACTGCCTTTTTGAGGGTCAAAACAGCAGAATTTGGCGTCCGGAAAATCGCGGCGCCTATTCACCGCCATTTATGGTTTTGGGGCGTTTCTGAAATGTTTTTGTGGGCGTCGTAGTTCCAAACGGTTCAAAAGTTATGAAGTTTTTATGTTTAGAAACGCTTTGGTATGCCCAAAAAAAAAACGGGTGCAACACGAGGACTTCCCGGGAGGTCACCCATCCTAGTACTACTCTCGCCAAAGCACGCTTAACCGCGGAGTTCTGATGGGATCCGGTGCATTAGTGCTGGTATGATCGCACCCGTCAGTACATGACTCGCATTTCAATATATCCTTCGTTAGCCTCATCACTTTATGCCATAGCGTGGGACCTTCATGATTTGATTTGCATTTATATTCCAGCATAAAATTGTAGTGAGATCTACGTAGAATTACATGATAACACCCGAAAAACCCAGATTTCGACTCTTTTTTAGTCCTCAACATTAAACTACCATTTTGAAGGTCAAAACAGCTAAATTTGGCGGCCGGAAAATCGTGGTGCCTATTCACCACCATTTATGGTTTTGGAGCGTCTCTGAAATGGTTCTATGGACAACGTAGTTCATGACTCGCAATTCCTTATATGGCCGCCCATTAGTACATGACTCGCAATTCCATATATCCTCTGTTTTCCTCATCACGTTATGGATTTGCGTAGGACCTTCATGGTTTGATTGGCATTTANCTATTCACCACCATTTATGGTTTTGGAGCGTCTCTGAAATGGTTCTATGGACAACGTAGTTCATGACTCGCAATTCCTTATATGGCCGCCCATTAGTACATGACTCGCAATTCCATATATCCTCTGTTTTCCTCATCACGTTATGGATTTGCGTAGGACCTTCATGGTTTGATTGGCATTTATATTCCAGCATAAAATTGTAGTGAGATCTACGTAGAATTTTATGATAACACCCAGAAAAAACACATTTGACTTAATTTTAATCTTCAACAGTAAACTGCCTTTTTGACGGTCAATACAGCAGAATTTAGCACACAAAAAAGAGCGGCGCCTATTCACTGTAATTTGTGGTTTTGGGCGTTTTCGAAATGGTGCTATGGGCGACGTACTTCCTCACGGTTCCAAAGTTATGAAGTTTGTAAGTTTAGAAACGTTTTGTCTGCATAAAAGATAAAAAAAAAGTGTGCAACACGAGGACTTGCTGGGAGGTCACCCATCCTAGTACTACTCTCGCCAAAGCACGCTTAACTACGGAGTTCTGATTGGATACGGTGCATTAGTGATGGTATGATCGCACCCATTAGTACATGACGCACAATTCCATTCATCCTTCGTTTTTCTCATTACGTTATGGATTAGCGTGGGACTTTCATGGTTTGATTTGCATTTATATTCCAGCATAAAAATGTAGTGAGATCAATGTAGAATTCTATGATAACACCCGGAAAACCCAGATTTCGACTTTGTTTTAGTCCTCAACATTAAACTGCCTTTTTGAGGGTCATAACAGCGGAATTTGGCGTCCGGAAAATCGTGTCGCCTATTCACCGCCATTTATAGTTTTGGGGACTTTCCGAAATGGTGTTATGGGCGTCGTAGTTCCACACGGTTCAAAAGTTATGAAGTTTTTATGTTTAGAAACGCTTTGGTGTGCAAAAAAAGTAAAAAAGGGGTGCAACACGAGGACTTCCCGGGAGGTCACCCATCCTAGTACTACTCTCCCCAAGCACGCTTAACTGCGGAGTTCTGATGGGATCCGGTGCATTAGTGCTGGTATGATCGCACCAGTTAGTACATGACTCGAAATTCAATATATCCTTCGTTTTCCTCATCACGTTATGGATTAGCATGGGACCTTCATGGTTTTGTTTGCATTTATATTCCAGCATAAAATTGTAGTGAGATTTAAGTAGAATTCAATGATAACACACGGAAAACCCAGATTTCGACTTTTTTTTAGTCCTCAACATTAAACTGCCTTTTTGAGGGTCAAAACAGCGGAATTTGGCGTCCGGAAAATCGCGGCGCCTATTCACCCCATTTATGGTTTTGGGGCGTTTCTGAAATGGTGTTGTGGGCGTCGTAGTTCCAAACGGTTCAAAAGTTATGAAGTTTTTATGTTTAGAAACGCTTTGGTGTGCCAAAAAAATAAAAACGTGTGCAACACGAGGACTTCCCGGGAGGTCACCCATCCTAGTACTACTCTCGCCAAAGCACGCTTAACCGCGGAGTTCTGATGGGATCCGGTGCATTAGTGCTGGTATGATCGCACCCGTCAGTACAGGACTCGCATTTCAATATATCCTTCGTTAGCCTCATCACATTATGCCATAGCGTGGGACCTTCATGATTTGATTTGCATTTATATTCCAGCATAAAATTGTAGTGAGATCTACGTAGAATTCCATGATAACACCCGAAAAACCCAGATTTCGACTCTTTTTTAGTCCTCAACATTAAACTACCATTTTGAAGGTCAAAACAGCTAAATTTGGCTCCCGGAAAATCGTGGTGCCTATTCACCACCATTTATGGTTTTGGAGCGTCTCTGAAATGGTTCTATGGACAACGTAGTTCATGACTCGCAATTCCTTATATGGCCGCCCATTAGTACATGACTCGCAATTCCATATATCCTCTGTTTTCCTCATCACGTTATGGATTTGCGTAGGACCTTCATGGTTTGATTGGCATTTANCTATTCACCACCATTTATGGTTTTGGAGCGTCTCTGAAATGGTTCTATGGACAACGTAGTTCATGACTCGCAATTCCTTATATGGCCGCCCATTAGTACATGACTCGCAATTCCATATATCCTCTGTTTTCCTCATCACGTTATGGATTTGCGTAGGACCTTCATGGTTTGATTGGCATTTATATTCCAGCATAAAATTTTAGTGAGATCTACGTAGAATTTTATGATAACACCCAGAAAAAACACATTTGACTTATTTTTAATCTTCAACATTAAACTGCCTTTTTGACGGTCAATACAGCAGAATTTAGCACACAAAAAAGAGCGGCGCCTATTCACTGTAATTTGTGGTTTTGGGGCGTTTTCGAAATGGTGCTATGGGCGACGTACTTCCTCACGGTTCCAAAGTTATGAAGTTTGTAAGTTTAGAAACGTTTTGTCTGCATAAAAGATAAAAAAAAGTGTGCAACACGAGGACTTGCTGGGAGGTCACCCATCCTAGTACTACTCTCGCCAAAGCACGCTTAACTGCGGAGTTCTGATTGGATCCGGTGCATTAGTGATGGTATGATCGCACCCATTATACATGACGCACAGTTCCATTCATCCTTCGTTTTTCTCATTACGTTATGGATTAGCGTGGGACTTTCATGGTTTGATTTGCATTTATATTCCAGCATAAAAATGTAGTGAGATCAACGTAGAATTCTATGATAACACCCAGAAAACCCAGATTTCGACTTTTTTTAGTCCTCAACATTAAACTGCCTTTTTGAGGGTCAAAACAGCGGAATTTGGCGTCCGGAAAATCGCGGCGCCTATTCACCGCCATTTATGGTTTTGGGGCGTTTCCAAAATGGTGTTCTGGGCGTCGTAGTTCCACACGGTTCAAAAGTTATGAAGTTTTTATGTTTAGAAACGCTTTGGTGTGCAAAAAAAAAGAAAAAACGGTTGCAAAACGATGACTTCCCGGGAGGTCACCCATCCAAGTACTACTCTCGCCCAACCACGCTTTACTGCGGAGTTCTGATAGGATCCGGTGCATTAGTGCTGGTTTGATCACACCCGTTAGTACATGACTCGCATTTCAAAATATCCTTCGTTATCCTCATCACATTATGGCATAGCCTGGGACCTTCATGATTTGATTTGCATTTATATTCCAGAATAAAATTGTAGTGAGATCTACGTAGAATTCCATGATAACACCCGAAAAACCCAGATTTCGACTCTTTTTTAGTCCTTAACATTAAACTGCCATTTTGAAGGTCAAAACTGCTGAATTTGGCGGCCAGAAAATCGCGGTGCCTATTCACCACCATTTATGGTTTTGGAGCGTCTCTGAAATGGTTCTATGGACAACGTAGTTCATGACTCACAATTCCATATATGGCCGCCCATTAGTACATGACTCGCAATTCCATATATCCTCTGTCTTCCTCATCACGTTATGGATTTGCGTAGGACCTTCATGGTTTGATTGGCATTTATATTCCAGCATAAAATTGTAGTGAGATCTACGTAGAATTTTATGATAACACCCGGAAAAACACATTTGACTTATTTTTAGTCTTCAACATTAAACTGCCTTTTTGACGGTCAATACAGCAGAACTTAGCACACAAAAAAGAGCGGCGCCTATTCACTGTCATTTGTGGTTTTGGGGCGTTTTTGAAATGGTGCTATGGGCGACGTACTTCCTCACGGTTCCAAAGTTATGAAGTTTGTAAGTTTAGAAACGTTTTGTCTGCATAAAAGATAAAAAAAAAGTGTGCAACACGAGGACTTGCTGGGAGGTCACCCATCCTAGTACTACTCTCGCCAAAGCACGCTTAACTGCGGAGTTCTGATGGGATCTGGTGCATTAGTGATGGTATGATCGCACCCATTAGTACATGATGCACAGTTCCATTCATCCTTCGTTTTTCTCATTACGTTATGGATTAGCGTGGGACTTTCATGGTTTGATTTTCGTTTATATTCCAGCATAAAAATGTAGTGCGATCAACGTAGAATTCTATGATAACACCCGGAAAATCCAGATTTCGACTTTTTTTTAGCCCTCAACATTAAACTGCCTTTTTGAGGGTCAAAACAGCGGAATTTGGCGTCCAGAAAATCGCGGCGCCTGTTCACAGCCATTTATGGTTTTGGGGCGTTTCCGAAATGGTGTTATGGGCGTCGTAGTTCCACACGGTTCAAAAGTTATGAAGTTTTTATGTTTAGAAACGCTTTGGTGTGCAAAAAAAGTAAGAAAGGGGTGCAACACGAGGACTTCCCGGGAGGTCACCCATCCTAGTACTACTCTCGCCCAAGCATGCTTAACTGCGGAGTTCTGATGGGATCCGGTGCATTAGTGCTGGTATGATCGCACCCGTTAGTACATGACTCGAAATTCAATATATCCTTCGTTTTCCTTATCACGTTATGGATTAGCGTGGGACCTTCATGGTTTGGTTTACATTTATATTCCAGCATAAAATTGTAGTGAGATTTAAGTAGAATTCAATGATAACACACGGAAAACCCAGATTTCGACTTTTTTTTAGTCCTCAACATTAAACTGCCTTTTTGAGGGTCAAAACAGCGGAATTTGGCGTCCGGAAAATCGCGACACTTATTCAGTGCCATTTATGGTTTTGGGGCGTTTCCGAAATGGTGTTATGGGCGTCTTAGTTCCACACGGTTCAAAAGTTATGAAGTTTTTATGTTTAGAAACGCTTTGGTGTGCAAAAAAAAAATAAAAAACGGGTGCAACATGAGGAATTCCCGGGAGGTCACCCATCCTAGTACTACTCTCGCCCAAGCATGCTTAACTGCGGAGTTCTGATGGGATCTGGTGCATTAGTGCTGGTATGATCGCACCCGTTAGTACATGACTCACATTTCAATATATCCTTCGTTATCCTCATCACATTATGGCATAGCGTGGGACCTTCATGATTTGATTTGCATTTATATTCCAGCATAAAATTGTAGTGAGATCTACGTAGAATTCCATGATGACACCCGAAAAATCCAGATTTCGACTCTTTTTTAGTCCTCAACATTAAACTGCCATTTTGAAGGTCAAAACAACGGAATTTGGCGTCCGGAAAATCACGGCGCTTATTCCCAGCCATTCATGGTTTTGGGGCATTTCTGAAATGGTGCTATGAGCGACGTACTTTCCACGGTTCAAAAATTTATGAAGTGTTTTAGTTTTGAAACGTTTTGGTCTGCAACAAAAAATAAAAAAGGCGTTCAACAAAAGGACTTCCAAGGAGGTCACCAATCCAAGAACTACTCTCTCCCAAGCACAGTTAACTGCGGAGTTCTGATGGGATACGGTGCATTAGTGCTGGTATGTTCGCACATGTTTATTACATGACTCGCAATTCCATATATCCTTCGTTTTCATCATTGCGTTATGGATTAGCGTGGGACTTTCACGGTTTTATTTGCATTTATATTCCAGCATAAAAATGTAGTGAGATCGACGTGGAATTCTATGATAACACCCAGAAAACCCAGATGGTTAAAACCGTTGAATTTGGCATCCGGGAAATTGAGGGTCAAAACCGCTGAATTTGGCGTCCGAGAAATTGCGGCGCCTATTCACCACCATTTATGGTTTTGGGGTGTTTCCGAAATAGTGCTATGGGCGACATAGTTCTTCACGGTTCAAAAGTTATGAAGTTTTTAAGTTTAGAAACTGATAGACCATGATTTTGACCCGCTTTTAGCCATGGTTTTAATATGTTTTTATGAGTTTTATATATGTTTTGGAGTCAATTAGGTATATTTTCAGGTTCAGGAGCACTTTGGAGTAAAATGATGATTTAGGTGCCCTTTTGGAGCTTAAAAGAGAGTTTTCCGAGATGACTATGAAGATCAGATAATGAGGACACATATCGATCGATACACACCTTGTGTAATCGATCGATGACGTTCTATTGAAGATGAAGTCAAGATACTCCATCGATCGATGTACACCATGTACCATCGATCGATATGATGCGTGGAGAACAAGTTCAATTTGGCCGACTTTAAGCCCAAGTATTACCAATATTACAAAAATGCCCCTGACGAGTTTTTAACCTAATGGAACTCTTATTTATAGTTTTTGCCTTTGTGTTAGGCAAGGTGTGCTTTTACATGCTTTTTATGTTTCTAAAACCTTTTGATACCTTTTGTACTTGAAAAGTTTTGCACACTTTTCTTGTTACTTTGTTCTATTCTATAAAGTATTTCTTTTCATATTAATTTCTAAGAGGTTATAGAATTCTAGATCTAGAGGAAACACACAAAGAGATTTGTTGTTCCTAGAACCAAAAGTTCAATCCTTTATCTATGAGTTTCTATTATTACCTAGTTGTCATGAATCTCTCAGTTATGTCTGAGTAGATCTCTTTGTTAGATTTAGGGTTCAAATAGTTATGAGGGATTAACCCCAATTATCGAATGTTGAATTGTTGATATTCATTATCCAAATGAACCCTAATGCTTACTCTAGAGTAGCTACCTAGAGTATGATCATGGATGT
The DNA here is from genome assembly GCA_932364175.1 of Eruca vesicaria subsp. sativa. Lineage (NCBI taxonomy): Eukaryota > Viridiplantae > Streptophyta > Magnoliopsida > Brassicales > Brassicaceae > Eruca > Eruca vesicaria. Next base: position 12,693 of record CAKOAT010337154.1, read on the forward strand.
GATTTAACTTGTTAATCATTGTCCTGAAATCATTTGGCATAAGCTTAGATCCTCTAGGGTTGTGCGAGAGCCGGTCTATGATCTTGGTGAACACAGTTTTGATTCAATCTTGTGCTATATCGATCGATACTCCTATAGAGTCATCGAGCGACAGCAACCCATATCGTCCGATATCGCTGTCAAAACATCGATCGATATTGCTGGCAATAAGATCAATGGATGTGTCTATTTAGCGACTGTTATTAGATCTATCTAAGAATCAAAGTTCTCATATATCTTGCAAGCAGTTCATTAGAACATCTGTAGCATTATAATCCAAATTATCTGAATAGCAACCTTGAATCTAACTATTTTCTTTTATTGCTTCAAACCTAAAATTCATTCTCTTAAGCAACTTACCATTGCTTATAAACTGCAACTTTACTATTTTAAAACCTTTTCAACCTAGCATAATCATTTAGATTATATCTAATGTATTCCTAGTTCCCTGTGGATTTGATCCCTAAGTACTACAACTGAACCTCTTATTTGAGAGAGTAATTCACTTAGGGTTAAACATTTGAGTGATACCAAATTAGGTGCCGTTAACGGGGAACTTTGATAACATTAGATTTAATCTGATTAGGTCTAGGTTATTTTTCTTTTATTGTTTAATTATCTTCCGACACCAAAAAAATTTTCTTGTCTTTTTCAGGTACATGCCCAGCAGTACTAGAAGCAACAAGGAAAAAAACCTTTTGTACTCAGAAGATCCTCACGGCTTGGAACGTAGCATCCGCAAAGACCTACGCTCCTCATCGATCGACATCAACACATTCCTGTCGACCGATACTTGCCTACCACAGGCGACCGAGACTCCTTCAACGTCGACCGATACTCTCACAGCCACATCGCTCGACATCAACAACCGTTCGTCGACCGATACCTTTCATCCGACATCGATCGATATACATCATCTTACATCGATCGATATTAACCGGCGAGACATGGTAGCGCCTATTATTCTCACTACCGATGAGAATGGAGACCTGTGTGATCAAGATGGTCACCTGCGTAATGCAGCATGTCAGAAGCTGAACGCTCAGAAGGAGATCATACCTGAGCAAGAGACTGCACCTACAGGCATCATTCAACCTGTAGAAGAGGCTAACCAAGCTAGATCTTTGGCTGACTACAACCGTCCAGATCAGTTCTATTCCAACCGTTCAGCCATCCGCCCCCCTGCTATTCAGAGAGGAGATTTCGAGCTTAAGCCGCAGTACTACACCCTTGTAGGACAAATACCCTTCTGTGGGTTGTCCAATGAGCATCCTATGGACCATCTGGAGAAGTTCGAGGATCTCATAACCGTCATGAAAGCCAATGGAGTCCCTCAAGACTATCTTCTCTGCAAGCTTTTCAAGTACTCTCTATCTGGAGAAGCTTTGCAGTGGCTTAGACAACTACCACCAGGTTCTCTCACAACCTGGAGTGACATCAAGAACGCATTCTTTCGTAACTTCGTTGATGAGTCACACGCTGTAGAATGGATGAAAAAGATTGCTACATTCACTCAAAATCCTGAAGAATCATTCAAAGATGCATGGAACAGATTTAAGTCCTACCAAAGAGATTGCCCACACCATGGTTTCAATAGAGTGCAACTCCCTTGCACTTTCTACAGAGGCATCCCGTTGGACTATCAGAGAGCTCTTGATACAGCTAGTGAAGGCAACTTCAACACCGGGAATCCACAAGAGGCTATGAAGCTCATTGATAATTTAGCTTCCAGCAACAGCACGAAGAACTTCATGAAGACAAAAGCTACATCATTCCTTGGAAAGGAATATATCAATGCAGTACAAGCACAGCTGGATACCATTCAAAAGTTGATAAACAAGCAGATCTGTTCGGTGGAGGATGCAGAGACTGCAGGTGAAGATTATATAGAAGAAGATGAAAACTGGGACAGTGGAGCTAGTTTTGAGAGGTCTGGTAACCAAGGAGGATACATAAACTACACAGGCCAGAGAAGCAACTTCAACCAGATTTCACAGAAGCCCAATACCTTCAGCAGCAGCAACCCCAACAACAACAAGAGCTATGGAAACTCATTCTACTCCAACCCACACCCACCCGCCCAAGATACTAAACTGGAGGAGATGCTTGACAAGGTCCTTGAGAGTCAGCAGAAACTCTAGACAGACTACAATGGGAAGATCGATTCCATCTACAACACCCTCCAAAAAGAGCTAAGTGGTTTACACACTAATATGAAGAAGTTAGAGACCCAGGTGTTTCAGACAGTAGAATCCCAAAGGAAGCAGGAGCTTGCCAACAATAACATCAATGCCATCCTGGATGATGATTTTTGGCAAGAGGTAGTAGAAGAGATTCAGAAATCTGATGATGAGAGAGACATTCGTTCGCGACTACTATCGATCGATATCACCCCGTGATCATCGACCAATACATTCCCATGTATATCGATCGATAGACTTTGATGAGTGTCGATCGATGGACTTAGACGAGTGCACGTACGAGTGCAGTAACGTCCATATTATGACTCACGAAGCCTTCGCAGCACGTCACCCACATCCGCCCGTCCCTGTCAAGATCGAACCGCACGACATCGACCGACATGACTACCCTCCCATCGATCGACATGAAGACCACGCTGTCGACCGACACACTCCAGTCAGTGTCGCCCGATACACAGTACCCCACCGCCGAGTGCAACTCCCCAAGATAGATGGTGCACGTATTGACACATTGCGGGAGCGATATTACACTACTAGAAACCCTCAGAAAGCCATCTTGGAGAAACCCACAAATATCTTTGAGTCCATGGAGATAGAAAAGGAAACTACTGGAAGAGTTCTCAGAAAAAGGAAAGAGAAGATCGCGAAGCCTTATAAAAGGGAAGCTAATGAGAAAGAATTGTCAAGCTTCAGAAAAAGAGTTCTCAGAATACCTAAGGAGAAACCTTTTGAAGAAGCCTACTATTCACACAGATTGTGGATGTTTTTCAGAGACACAGAAGAAGACATAAGGAGGATGTTTCATCAAGTTAGAGACAGTTTAAAGAAGAAGATCACAATGGAGAAGAAGAGCGACCCAGGGAAGTTCACAATACCCTGTTCTATCAGAGGTGTTGAGTTCCCTCGTGCCCTATGTGATACAGGATCTGAAGTCAGCATCCTACCCAAGCTTATGGCAGACCAGATAGGTCTGAAGATCGAGCCTAGTGAAGAGTCCTTCATATTTGTGGACTGTTCTCAGCAGAACTCTGGAGGAATAGTTAGAAACCTTGAGGTACAGATTGGAGAAACCCTAATTCCTACAGACTTCCATGTCCTAGCCAACAAGCTCAATTTCAAGACATCTCTACTACTTGGAAGAGCCTTCTTAGCCACAGTTGGAGCCGTTTGTGATCTCAAAACCAACAAGCTCTGTCTCACCCTCATCAACCCTACCATCCACTACAATCCTGTTCCAGTCATCAAGTTTCCAAGAATGAAGAACCCAGCACTCGTAGCAACATGTTTCTGTGCCCACGAATATGATTCCATGGCCGAGTATGAAACCGATCCAGATCTATCGACCGATGGAAGTCTTCCACCATCGACCGATAACAGCCAACCCGAATCGACCGATGATAACCCTACCCCATCGACCAATATGCCCCAACCCAGATCGCTCAAACGACGTTTTGAATCAACGAGCGACGAACCCTACTGCGCACAAGTCTATGTCCCACACGAACCACGAGACGGAGATTAATCGATTGGAAGCTGGGCGAGCAGTTATCATGAGAGTTTAGCAGTAGATACAGCACCTCTACCATCCGCGATCCAACCTGAAGCACTCGTATCAACCGACACGGAGTACAAACCATCGACCGACATGTTCCACAAACAATCGACCGATGCACCAACTCAACCATCGATCGATACCACATCAACACATTGCGAGGTACAAACACATACTTTCGATTATACTTCACTAATTTCGGATGCATATGGTATTTTCAGGGATCCAAAAGGTCATGCACGAGCACTAGATGGAAGAATCATTCCAATATCCCAAGAAGACGTTGCAGACATCCTTCAGATGGCCAATGGACCAGTCAACCCCTACACCCAACCACCCTGTTACCCTAACGATCAACACCAATTTCAGCGAGCATCGATCGATGCATGGCGACGAGCATCGACCGATATTCACCGCGAGATTGGGAAGAGAGCTTTCAAGCACGGCGTTCGTCGTTTCTCCTGGGAAAAGAAAGACGAATTTGTGGTGCGGCCTTGGATAGGAAGACCTCGTCCCAATCACACTTGAGGGATGATGGGTGGATCCTTGAGCCTGAGAAGCTCTTGGACGTTGGATGATCTTCACAATAGGGCTGCGGAATGCCCTAAAGTTGTTTAGCGACTCCTGAGACACAGGTGCACCCTGCTTCATGTCTAGGATGAATCACGGAAGCTCACGC
>CAKOAT010337265.1:0-13943 GCA_932364175.1 Eruca vesicaria subsp. sativa
TACGCCCACACCTGGAGAACCTGTACAAACCCATCAACGGTGTAACCTGTTTGCGTCAAGTCTTTTGCCTTCAAAGAATCCATTAGAACCTTGAACGCCACTCTTCCCCATGGGTAATTCTCAAATCTTTCCAAGTCCATGACTAGCCTTGCAAGACTAGCCCGTGTAGGAGAAGAGAACTTTCTGGCTTCAATGTATCATGCGTAGATGGCAAGGTATCCCAGCCGCATTCGATCATCCCGAGACCACCCGTCACACTTGGTAAATGCTGTTCTTAACTGTTCAAATGCTTGGCCCATCATGGGGATCAACACCCATCTTCTCCCCAAAAAGCAGTCATCTCCTGAGAAATCTCACACCTTGGATTTTCCAAATTTGGGATGTAGTCGCAGTTCAGACCTGTGAGGTTTTCAAACTCTAGAATTGAAAACCTCAAAGGTTCTGGTCCGGCAAGAGTCCAGAGCTCAAACTTCTTCTTGATGTCCAGCTGGAAGGAGAGCATAAAATGTACAAGCCTTGAAGTCCAAACAAAGCCAAGCTCCTTGAACTTGATGAATATTCCCAACTTTGCCGCTTTCAGATCCTCATATTCATCAGGTCTGAGATTTTCAGATAGAGCTTCAAACAACTTCTTGTCATCAGAATGATACGAAATGCTCCTCAGTGCAGGGGGCTCTTCTCCTAATGTAAACAACCTCGGCGGCAATTCTGATATATCCATTTTAAGGCCTGCAAACAATCACAAACAACCATCTCAACCACAAAGGTAGCACACTGTTCTAAATACTATAGAAGATTAGCAGACGACTTCCAGGAAGTGAGATAACTACTCAGACGACTTCCTGGAAGTCTTCTACAGAGTCTTACTCTCTGGACGACTTACATGTAAGTCGTCCAGAGAGTAAGACTTCGTAGAAGGCTTCCAAGAAGTGAGAAGACTACTCAGACGACTTCCTGGAAGTCTTCTACAGAGTCTTACTCTCTGGACGACTTACANGTAAGACTTCGTAGAAGGCTTCCAGGAAGTGAGAAGACTACTCAGACGACTTCCTGGAAGTCTTCTACAGAGTCTTACTCTCTGGACGACTTACATGTAAGTCGTCCAGAGAGTAAGACTTCGTAGAAGGCTTCCAGGAAGTGAGAAGACTACTATGACGACTTACAGTCGGAGAAGATTTAGTCGGAGAAGATGTGGTTACAGATCTGCATATCGAAGGGAGCGGATGGTCAGTTTAAACTACGAAAATACTCTAAGGCATGAAAGAAAAACAAGATTCGTCGAAATCGGAGAGATTACCGGCAAAAATGGAGAGATTCGTCGAAATCGGAGAGATTTGTCGAAATCGCCTTTACAATCGTCTTTGGAGAGAAACGGCGCTAGGGTTTCAGAAAATTGTGAAAAAGTGAAAAAAAATAACTTTTATATGTCCGGTAAAAATCCGGTTAGGTTAAAACATAAAATGTTAAAATTAACGGTTCGGTACAATTAGACGACTGAAATTGCAGTCGTCTGGAAAATAATTTAAAGCAGATGACTGAAATTTCAGTCGTCTGGGAAAAAATTTAAAGCAGACGACTGAAATTTCAGTCATCTAAACCCTAAACATAACCCCTAAACTTTATTCTCTAATTAAACACTTCGAAACATCAATTTAAACTTGAAAAATGTCTACTATACACAGAAATAAACACATAGAAGTCAAATTACTTTTTTCAAAAAAACATTTCAGCTTTTCAAAATCTAACCCTAAGATTACATACAATACTACAACATATGTTTGCCAAACCCTTAAACCAAAGAATATCATGATTCACTACTTCCACTCATCTATGCTGAAAACAAATCAAATTTATCATTTCTTAATTTATATCACTTATAAATGTTTATAATTACATGTTTTTAATTTTTCACTCATCAAAATATTTTGTACAGAATTTATAAATTATTTTTAAGATTCAATCGTCCAGACAACTAACATTTCAGTCGTCCAGACGACTGAAAAGTAACTCAGCCCGACCCAGACAACTTACCGGGGTTATATTCGTAAAAATGTCTTCTGTTTTTTTGTTTGGTCACAGAGCACTATACTGTAATTTCACAGCCCTTTTAGGTTAGATTTGCATTTGATTCAAGTTGGGGTCTAGTATTGGGGTTAAAACCAAGTTATGGGTTAGTTTTGGCAAAAAACCCTACATGATTAGTTGCAAATTTTGTAAATTATCTATTAAAGACTATTTTTGTAAATTAGCTATTTAAGAGTCGAAAAAACTTGGTCATAAAAGCTTAGAGTTGCAAAATCGTGGGAATTGAGCGACAATAAATTAAGTCTTCTGAGAAAAGTTATAATTAAAATTTTATTTTTCAATTACAAAACTAACCTAAGACGACTTATCCGTAAGTCGTCTTGAATTAATAAAATATTGAAATTTTAAATTTCCCAGAGACGACTTACTGGTAAGTCGTCCAGGAGAAGTCAAATATCTGACACAATTCGATCAAATGCAAAACTAGCTCGTTTTTCCTAGACCAAGATTTTTTTTAACATACAAAGCTGGACAACTTAGAAGTAAGTCGTCCGTTTGACCAGAAGACTTATCCGTAAGTCTTCTACATCCAGAAGACTTACGGGTAGATCTTCTATGCGAACAGATCTGGTAAAAATTTCAATTTCATACCTTAAACTAGGTGAGATGAATTCCTTTGCACACAGAGTCTTCTCCAACCACCCAAACATCAAACGAAAGTAACCCACCAAGAATTGTATGCTTAAATGGTTCTATCAACCACAAAACTTTTGATATCAAAAGCTTGGGTTTTTGGTATGAAAATGGAAACAAAGTGAATGAGATGTTGTTTTTAATTCATAACAATTGAGAAGAGAGTATGGTTTCCGATTTTAAGTGCATTAAAAGCTTCAAACTAGTTGTACAAGGTTGCTGGGTTGTACAAGGTTGTTGCGTGTATTCATGGCAATTGCAATGTTGTAAATACTTGAAGATGATGAGGCTGAAGAGTAAAAAAGCCCTTTTCGAAAAAAAAATTACAAAAAAATTTCAATGGTATTTTCGTATATAAAATGAAGATGTGGTGTGAATATGGCAAAAGAAAGATGAATCAAAAGAAGAAATTAGTTTTGTGTTTGACTTTGAGTTGTGAGTTAATTTTGCAAAAAAAACCTTTAAATACATGTGAATAGATTGAAAATAATGTGTAAATCATCTATAAGAATCAGAAAGCGGTATGGTCCGAACATAGCTGATTTTGGACTGATGTAAATATAGAATTTGAGGTACCAAAAAGTGGCTAAACCGATTAAAATGATTTCTTTGTTCAATATAAAAGAAGCCTCATCAATTTAATTTTAAATTTTGACTAGTTAAGCTTTTTCAAAAATGAGGATTAAGTTATTACCTTTTGTGAGGCAAACAAGTAAAACATTATGCTTTTAGTTTGTGTTTGTACAATAATATTAGGCCAAATATATATACATAATTCTTTTAGAAGTTGTGCTAATTTTCTTCTCACATCAATAGAATCTAATTAATTTTATTTTCACTTCGTATTCACAGCAATTTCACGATTATACATTAAACCTATGCTAATCTTTATCACAGATTTTTCATTCACATAGGAATATTAACCATGATTTTATTTTTTTTAATGAATATTAAATTTATTCAACTCAAAAACTATTCTCTAAGTCAGCCACAAAAGTGAACATAATATAATAAAGCACGAATACTATACGAGAAGAATCCTAATGGATGTTTTTTCTAAATAATATTACAAATCTATTCTCTTGGCTAACATTTTCAAATTTTATAATAAAGTATATAACCATTATTTTTGTACCACTCAAAGTGATTATATGTGTAGGTGTATGTGTTGTAAGTCTTAAATCTTTGATATTTTCTTAAAATATAATTACAAGGTTTAATATTAGACTATTAGTCAACCATACTTTGATATTTTATTAAAATATAATTAAATGGTTTAATATTACTCAACCATAAATATTAATAATTGCTGTTATCTCTTAGAATATTTTTTTGTTTGGAACAATTTCCCTTGAACTCTATATAAGTTAAGAACTTGGAAGACTTATAAGGCAAGAGCACAACCTGGATTTTTAATTTCGATGTTTTATAATACTGCAGCTGATGTGTTTTAGTCCATTCAGGACTTAAAATTGAGCGTGGGTGAGTTATAAACTTAGGAAAATGATCAAACCACATATGATGTACATATATAACTAAGGTCGGTTTTGGGGAATTGATTTTAGTTAATTACTCCCCAATTTCTATTTATTTGTTGTAGAGTAAAATTTTTGTTTTTAAATAAATGTTGTTTATAATTTGAATGTAAAGTTTATCAACTTTATATATTATTCTATTTTTTTATTGGTTGAAATGTAGTTAGTTATATAGATAATTGTGTTTTTATCTATAATATATGCAAAATTGAATATTTTTTTTAATTTGTGCGCAAAAAATCTAAAACGACAAGTAAAATGTAACAAAAAAGTGTTAACTACAGCCGCCCCATCCAATCTTAATATATACAACTAATTATTGAAATTTGAACTGATTCATTATAGATCAATAGACATTATACATGAAACTGTTGATATTTAAGTTTTTCACACATTTTAATAAATAACGAGCTGGTAGTTAGTTCACCTTTTTACATAAAATAGCTTTAACTCAAACTAATTCATTCAATCAAATTTCATAATATAGAATACGAATGATCATAAACGTAGATAACATTATTTTTTTTTTAAATATTTTTAAGATTTTTTTGAAGAAAAACAACGCTATTTTTTCATAGAAAATTGAAAACATAATATAATCAATAGAAAAAAATATTAAAATGAGATGAGGTGAGTATGGCCTATTCTTTTTATATTAAGATTACGTATTGCACATTATTAAGTATGCACATTCCCTGTGATCTTAAAACCTGTAATTATTGAACTGTGAAATAGCTAAGCCATTGCTCAATACTCATAGACCTTGATAAAGTGATAGATTTAGTTTACTAAAACCGAGTTTTTTATTGTTTTCCCCGAGCATAGACTATTTCAACTTTGTCAGTTATAAATTTCATGTTGAACATGACAGCCCTATGTACCTGCAGTATTTCTTGTTCTGTTAAATTTTCATGTTGAACATGAAAAATAAAATTATCACAGTATCCTAGTATTTTTATCTTTTATTTTCTCCTAGAATGTAATTATTTGTTTTTTTCAATTAATAATTCACGTTGAACATGACATACGAATATTTTTTTAGTGCTTTAGGCTATGTAACAGCCACCAAATTCTTCCAATCAAACTTTGCTTACGATACTCTATAACTTTTTTTTAGTTGTAAATGGATACTCTATAAATTTGTAACAGATTGTGAGTCTTATAACATATAATTAATGTTTTCCGATCAAATTTTCATTTAGTAAAATTAAAGTAAAAACTTTAAAGCTACATCAAAAAATGTATACAACTTAAATTTTACAACAAAATATTTAAAGGTACAGCCTCAACCAGTGAAACCCGATATATAAGTTTGTCTTTTATGTTTTTTTAGATCATCTCCAAAAGACACTCTGAAACTTTAAATATGAAGTTTTTGACTTTCCAAAACAAAACTCTAAAACTTCAAATTTGAAGTTTTGAGTAATGAAATCTCAAATATAGATTATCACTACTCAAAACTTCAAATTTAAAATTTCCTATTTTTATTTTCATTTTGCTCCTTACAATTAAACATCACATTTATAAATTTAATTTTTTTTATCATTTTAATCCTCAAAAACTCTTATCTTATAAATATTTCAATTGTTTTAATAAATTTAAATTTTACATCTAACTTTTTCTTTAAAACATCAAGATAAGATTTTAAAATCTTTTAAAATTAAAACTAGACAACAATAATATTAAAAACAATTAATGTGGTATTTTTTGTGTAGTTTAATATTTAATTATATATTTTTATTTTCATATTTTAGTGTAATATTTCATCAATTAATATTGCTGTAATATTTTTATATAGTTATTTATAAAAGTCCTATAAACTTGAATTAGTTCTGACAAATATAAAGACCATTGCAAGAAAATACAAATAGTTTTGAAGTTAAATTTCAAATTTTGCTTTTGGAGTATAACACTTTCAAACTTAAAATATAGTTGTGTAAATTCTAAAATAGAGATCTTTTTGGAGATGCTCTTATCCGTACAAAGATAATCTTAATTTTTGTCAATTGTAATGTTTACTTTGTATATAACAAATAAAATTGTTAGATGTATAATCTATTATAACCTAGTCATTCTTTATCATCTCTTAACTACTTTAATTTTATCAATTGAAAACGATTAATATAATTGTTAGATGTATAGTCTACTATAACCTAGTCATTATTTATCCTTCTCTTAAACATAGACTATTTTAACTTTTATCAATTGAGAATAGAGAATATTAGTTTCGAGCTAATCAAATAATTTTTGGTTGACAAGAAAACTGTTGATTAATTAAAACTATTGAGAAATTATTGACCACTTTAAGGTAAATTCGGATTTTTATACTTGAAAAACCATTAATATTTTTCTTTCATCATTTAAAATTCTTCAATTTGAGAGTACTGACAAATTTGAGAATGCAAATCCTTTTATACAAAAAGATCGAGAACACTGACAAATCCGTTGGTATGGTTGTCGTTTTCACAAATTTCGAAAAATTTACCAAAAACACCATCGTGGTTAGGCCTAATCATGGTCTTTTATTGCAAGTTATGCCAAATTAGTATAATAGGGAAAAGCTTTTGGGTAAATTCCTTCCATAAAATTTTCTATATATACTTATAAAGTATATAATAAATTTATGTTTTCTTTCAAAATCACTCAACATTATATCGATATGGTGTAATCATTGTTTATACTATGATGCTCGTTTGGAGATGCCCCTTCCAGTGCTTTTTTTTCAAATGTAACAGTATAAATCCAAAATAAATAATATATCTATTTGTGTATGGATGAATAAAATATTTTTCATACAACGCTCCATATTTTCTTCTAGAATATTTAAATCTAAGAAGATAATCTTTGTATTAATCCAAGTATAGCATACTTGAGACTGAGTTGAAAACGATTGTCTCTTATTTTATAACTTTAGTAGGACCCACCGAGAGAAGACAATTCTTTATATTGCTCTATTAATATATTTTAATAGAATTTCATGTTATCTTTCAAAGTAACATAGTTTGCATCAAAAAATCCATCACCATCAATAATTGAAGCTGGTCAGAACCGTTGCCAACATCCGCAATATATCTGTCATTTACCTTTTTAAATAGTTCAATTGAATCAGAGTTTTTGTCCTTCCAAATCCATTGGAATAAACATAGAAAAAAACAACAAAAAACTTTGCCAGTTTCAAAATATATGGTAATCAAACAAATTAAAAGAAGAAAAACAAAGCACATTAAAGAAAGAGAAGTAAGCAACAAGCTCACAGATCATTCGAATCCACTGCGATCTATACACCCTTGGCAAGAACCAAGAAAGAGAACCTTATGTCGTCCAATCGTTGTAACCGTTGACAACGAAGATGACTCACAAAATAAAACACCAGCTAAAAAAAACTATGAGCATGTCGATTAAGCTTTGGCGGTGACAACCGGAAAAGACACTAAAAATGGAAGGACAAGATAGAAGGGAGACCATTGATGTTGCACAAAATTGCCATAAACAACACCTATGATCCTCTACACCATAAGTCTCCACGCACCACCGCTGCAAGATCCACCACACGCCGACTCCGAAAACTAAGCATGATCTCGAGAAACGAAACCGCTGAGACTCATTTTTTTGAAGAAACATGAAAGACATACTTGAAGAAACTGAGTCATTGATCGTTTTGAAGAAACTAAGACATTTTTTTGAAGAAGAGTTGTAAGAAACTGAGTCATTGAACGTTTTGTTTGTTATTCTTTGACATTCCATTATTTATGAACACCGGATATTTTTTTTTAATAAATGTTAGTTTTGACCATATACCTTTTTAAAATTCTTATTATATATAATATGAAACCAAATCAAATAATAATGTTTTTTGTATAAAAACAAATAAACCAAAAGCCAATAATATAAAAACCGAACCAAAATAAATTAGATATGGTTCTAATATGGTAGTTAATTTTCATAAACCGAAATACCCAAAAACTAAAAAGCCGAACCGAAACTGGACCGAAATCCAAATTGAACATGCCTATTTGTTTCAGTTAAACCAAAATGATTTGAAACAAAAGTATATAAAATTTTAATGGTTTGAGTACTAGCCATGTCAGTAGTCCATGTTAGTTATTTATTATTTGTCCCACTTTAAACAGATTCATTTAAATACAACAATATATAAAATTTTAATAGTATGAATACTTAACTGTGGCCAATATTAATTCCATATTATGACACAACTAAGGCTTAATTTGATGATGTATGAGAAAGTGATGCCCTAGGCGAGAGATTCTTTTCTTAAAAGGCAGGCAAGGCACTGTGAAAAACTATTAATAATTTTGTTTCATCATTTAAAATTCTTCAAAGAAAAACTGAGAATACTGACAAATCAATTGGTATAGTTGTCATTTTCACAAATTTCAAACAATCAACCAAAACATCGTGGTTAGGCCTAATCATGGTCTTCTTTATTGCAAGTTATTCCAAATTAGTATAATAGGGAAAAGCTTTTGGGTAAATTCCTTCCATAAAACATTTCTATATATACTTATAAAAGTATATAATAAATTTATGTTTTCTTTTAAAATCCATCAGCATTACATCGATATGGTGTAATCACTGTTTACACTATGATGCTCGTCTGCAACTCCCTCCGGTACTTTTTTTAACGCTGGATTGTATTATTAAATTTTATTGGTAAAAAGTTCTACACAACAAAAATTACCAAAGTAAATGTAAAAATAAAATACCAGTATAAATCCAAGATAAATAATATATCTATTTATGTATGGACGAATAAAGATATTTCATATAAAATTTTATATTTGCCTTTGAAATATTTAAATCTTAAAAAAGATAATCATTTTATTTATCCTAGAACACTATGCTTAAGTCTAAGTTGAAAACGATTGTCTCTTGCTTTTATAACTCCAGTTGTAAAAACCGATAGAAGATAATTCTTTATCTTACCTATTAATACCTTTCAATAGAATTTTAAATTACTTTTCATAGTAACTATAGTTTGCATCAAAATAATCTATCACCATCAAAAAAAAAAACCATCAATAAATGAAGCTGGTCAGAACCGTTGTCAACATTCATAGTAGATCTGTCAACAGGTTGCATAAAGCAAAACAAATATTTGATGCCTCTAAGATTTGAACCCATTAACCTTGACCAACCATTGTACAGCAGAACCAATAGACTATATACAACTTTTGGTAATAATGTTGCCCTTAAATTACTTAACATAGGCCTAAAGCATCTTCAGCTTTAGATTAGGCCGGTCATGTCTGTCAATTACATTTCTAAATGATTTAATTGAACCAAAATTTTGCCTTTCCAAATCCATTGGATAAACATAGAAAAGAAAAACAAAAAACTTTACCAATCTCAAAATAAATTGTTAATCAAACAAATCAAGTGAATAGAAACAAAGCAAACTAAAGAAAGAGAAGTAAGCAAGCTCACAGATCATTCGAATCCACGGCGAGCCATACGTCCTCTACAAGAACCAAGAATGAGAAACTTATGTCGTCCAATCGTTGTAACCAGTGACAACGGAGATGAACCACAAAATTAAACACGAGCTAAAAACACCTAGGAGCATGTCGATTAAGCTCTAGCAATGATAACCGGAAAAAACATCGAAAATGGAAGGACAAGAAGGAAGGGGGAGACCACTGATGTTGTACGAAGTTGCCATAAACAACACCTATGATCCTCTACACCATAAGTCTCCACGTACCACCGTCGCAAGATCCAACATACACCGACACCAACAACTAAGCATGCACTCGAGAAACAAAACATCCGAGATTCATGTTGCTTATTGAAAGGACGGGATTCATCGAGACACCAAGTTAAACCCACAAACAAACAAAAAACAACTCCACTCTGCAGGAAGACCGGAGACAGCAGATCTGAGAATCCGCAAACCTGACCTGAACTGAGAGCCTTATCTCTACCTCCAGGCGCTGCTTTCTCGTCAAGTGGGTCGAAAGGGAAAAACGTCCACTTGTAAATCCTAAAGCGCCGATTCCACCGGTAACAACCCTTCCACCTCTGCACCGAACCTCCAAAGCTAGAAAAACCAAATCCGGTGTCAAAACCTCATCATGAACATAGTCAAAACCGGATGATCCGCTAAAGACAGAACCTCGAGCAAGAAGGAGAAAAGGAAAAAGCCACCATGAAACAAATAGAAATTAAGTGGTGGAAAGAGAGGGGGATGCCTCCGACACCGGCACACTCACTCATGTCCCGGTTGGACACCAGGACGAAATACTTCTCAGTTTTGGATCCAAAAGAGAATCGAGGAGGAGAGACATAGCTCATTTAGTTTTTTTTTTGTTATACATTTTAAACAATTTAGTTTTCTGAAGTAAAAATTCATGTTGAAGTTGACAAATAATGTGTTATCTACTACAGTATACTCCCTCCATTTCAAAATACTTGTCATTTTAGGCTTAATTGTTTTTGTCACAAATTAAGTGTCGTTTTAGAATTTCGAGGCAAAATTTATTCGTTTATATAATATTTTATTTTTTTCTATTGGTTGAAAAGTGGTTAGATGTATAGGTAATCGTGTTTTTATCTTGAAAATATATAAAATTAAATGTTTCCTTAATCTGTGTGCAAAAACCTAAAATGATAACTAAATGAAACGGATGGAGTATATTGTAATTTGAAGCCTGTATTTTATCTTTCTTATCTTTTCCTTAGTTTTTTTTTAAAAAAATTGTCGACTTAGTTTTTTTTCGTTTTAACATGACAAATAATTTTGTTTGATGTATAGTATACTATAACCTAGTCTTTCTTTATCCTTATCTTAATCATAGACTTTTTTTTGAATGAGAAATGTGCTGATTAAAATAGTTGTGTTGTAAAGAAAGAGGAGAATGAGAGAAGTAATGGGGGAATTCTCTGTATATTATTACTGAATGAATATAGGTTCCTTTATATAAGGATTACAAGAAGAGATAAATGGAAAACATCCAATTCCTAAAGTAACAAGGAATTGGAAATCTACTAATACATATGGCCGCCTATGTCTAAATCATTGGGCCTCTATCTTCTTGGTCTTGAGTACTATAGGCACGTGGGCCTTATGGTCTTGGTTATGGCCCATCCACTTAATACTTCATAACACTCCCCCTTGGATGGCCAAACCATATGGGCCTGTATCATGCTTAATGTTGCCTCGTTAAAACCTTCTCTAGGAAAACCAAAAACCCGAGGTGGAAAAAATGGAAACCTCAGACAAGGAAAAAGAGTACAACACATGATACTCCCCCTGATGAATGCATCACATAAATGTCTGATGCATCCCAAACTGGTCGGTAAAGATCTGGTAAACTAGTCGACTGGGTTGCTGCTGGACTGAACTCGAACTTCTGATATCTTCTGGAAAAACTCATGTGTGAGTACTACTTTGGTCTGGACGTCTTTTATGTCTTCTGGAACTCCATTAGGACTTGGTTCAGTCGTGCAACTAATCACACTATGTCCTGGTCGGATGGCTGGTACTCGACCAGTTCTCGGATGGAACTCTAATATGCGATCAGTCATTACTTCGCTGGTCCACTCATGTCCCACGGATCATCTAGTCATATGGCCTTAGCCATTCCGTGGACACCTCATATATATTGAGTTATAGACTCAAAACGCTTGTCTTTCACGTGGGTACCTTAGTCCAAACGGTCATGCCCTCTTTGTCTTGACCGTACTAGGTTCTGGTCGGATAGGTCTCGACCAAAACACATTCATGAACTCTATGGTCAAACTTTCTTGCCTTCTGCAATGCTATAAACTTTATGCCACGACCATACATACTTCTGGTCACTCTCTTGGTCATTATGGTTCTTGTTTATCCATTGATAAACACATAATGGCTCATACTTGCATTGCAGTCCCATACATGAATCAAAACCATCACAATACATGCTTTTCTTTGATGGTGTCTCATGACCTTTCTTGCCATGAACTTTACCACGTGCTGGAGTATAAGGAACATGAACAAGTCTACCTATGGACCTTGTTCACACACGTTCATAACTTGCCAATGAGTGGCTAATACATTGCTGCCCAATAATACTCATAAAAGATAAGTTCGAATGGAACCGGGCATGGCCATGGTTGGCATGAACCTTTGCCAATGGTATGTCCACGAAATATAACCTTTCATGGACAATGTCTAAGTCCTTCTTGGTAACTTTAGATGGTAAACATGTATCTAGGACTAGTATGGCTTGATAGATACACTAAAACTCTTAAGATACCGAAATATGGCACTTTTAGATCAAGGACCTCTTCCTTGTCTTTCTTTGGACTATATCCACGGTTTTGGTCATTACCAAAACTCTTGACAACCTTTCTTATATGCCATATGATACACACAAGGATTACATTCAAGTAGTAAACCCAAACAGTATTCGTTTTATACCTAGGTCTTTTAGTCTCTTGTAATCTCGAGATTTCAACTGTTTTGGGACATGTATCTAGAGGTTCAGATTACAACCATACACTGATATCTTTTTATGTAATCTTTGAACTCAATATCCTCTGATACTTTTATATATCCAGTGATCCATATATTGCTTACTACAAATCTCTTCTTTATGACCAGACTTTTATCAAACTCGGATTTGTATAGTAGCATCCACCACATAGGATTCCATATCCTTATAATTTGTTCAATGGTCTCTGTGAGTATCCTTGTGCAATAATAAGTCATTCTTGAATTCTTTTAGTAGTAACATGAACACCTTAGACCACATGATCATGTACTATGTCTCACGATTTCTTTTATCTCACAAGACCCAATATACACTGGTTTTATAGATGGCGTCTCTTGTATACATATATGACCATACGCCCATCTCTACTATAAATACACCAAACCTCACGTGTACTATTGACTCAACTAGTCCATGAATGTATTCTCATTCTTACGTGGGTACTGATCCTCGTTTATATCTTTAAACTCAAGTGCTATCTTTCTTGTATGAGATCTCATGTATATAAACATATCATTGGTGTTAACACTTGTAAGAATTATAGATTAAGAAAGTATTGTTGCTGGAGAATGAAGAACAAAATAAGAGAGAGAGAGAGAGAGAATTTCGTGAGTTAAGGAGGAAAATATTTTCCTTGATTCAATCAATGTGCATTACAGCAAGATAAGTAGGCAAGTGGCCTGAAATAAAAATAATTAAAAATAATGCAAATTGGTACACAACGGTCAAAAGCACGTGGGGAAGAGCAGAAGAAGAGATTTTGAATTTGCCCATATGGTCACCTTCCATCATGGTCAAGTGTTGCACCCATGGTCATCATATTTGAGGTTGACCATTTGGTCAAGCTCCTCATGGTCACGCTTTGCACCCATGGTCATCGTATTTGAGGTTGACCATTAGGTCAAGCTCCTCATGGTCACGCTTGCACCAATGGTCATTTTATTTGTAGTTGACCATATGGTCAAGCTCTTCATGGTCACGCTTGCACCAATGGACATCTTATTTGTAGTTGACCATTGGTCAAGCTCTTCATGGTCACGCTCGTACCAATGGTCATCTCTTCTTATCTTAGTAATTCCTTCATGTCAACACTCCCCCTCAAGCTTGACCATGTAGAACAAGTCAAGCTTGGAAGCCATGAAGCAATCCCTCATTAAAACCTTAGCTAAGTAAAACCCAATGGGATAAAACCTAAGCC
>CAKOAT010337376.1:0-16253 GCA_932364175.1 Eruca vesicaria subsp. sativa
GTCTTTAACGTCAGCCTGGCACGAAGATACAATATCCAACGCTTTAGAAACTGCCTGAGGTACTAGATCGTACGATTTAGACCTCGCAAACGCTTGAGCTCCCTCAATTGCTGTAATGGCTAATTCATAATCTATCACACAAATCTTATATGTCTCCTTTAGATACGGATCAGTCGTTGTTGTCGCTAAGCCTTTCATCGATGACAGGTTCATATTCCCAAACGCTTGCGTCTTTTTGAGAACCATATCGACAAGACCACTTAGGTCGAGGCCTACGGTTGTCGCATAAGAGGTTTGCCAGACGCAGAATTTGTCATCGATTGTCGGTTTTGAGCAGAGTTGGTCAAGTAGTTCCTTTGTGACTTTGTCACTAGGAGAAAAAGATGAAGACAAAGGAATGGTTAATAGGATAACGAGAAGAGGAAGGATTGAAAACACGTTTCTTGTGACGCAAGAGAAAGCCATTGCCTTGAGTGTGCAAGAAGAGCTATGTGGTTTCTTAGATTTGAGGAGTGCTTGCTCCTAATTAGCAATTAAATTATATAGGAGCTACTTTCCTCTCTTTCTCTCTGTTGTTTAGGAATGTCCACATTATTAAGAAAAAGATCACATGAAAACTATATCCGTTGACTTGATTATTTAACAATTAACACACCTTGTAGACTTTTCACAAAAGGTAATTTTCATAACAAAATTAGTAAGAAGCATCCAAATTAGCTAGTGCTTGCTAATGTTTTCTATAACTTTTTGGTAATAATTATATATAATTATCTAGTTCTATAGGGAGGGAAAGAAATCTTTGTGTGTATTTATCAGTATCACCCTTTTTTTTTTGAACAAAGTATCACCCATTTAAAATGTATTTTTTTTTGTGAATTGAAGCTTTGCAGAGATTGCTAAAGTGATTAAAACGAAACATTTGTTTTGATTTAAAACTCAGTTGAAAAATAAACAGTTAGTACTACATAATAGTTTCATTTTCTAGCAATATCAAACTTTTTTGGATTTTTTAATAAAATAATAAATAGAGTAACTATGTTTTATTTTAAAAGTAACTCTTATTTTGGCATGTTTATCTTGGTGATGACGTTGACCGGATTTCGTTTCTCTTATTGAACTGTTGACTATTAAAGTTACAGAATATTGACAGGTGCCTGGCTAGGTTTGTAAACTAAATCGACAGTATTATTTGATTCCAAATATGCTCAGGATGAGTATCTTTTTTTGGTCGATGGTCGAGAATAACCGAACCAAATGGTCAAATTTGGAAGTATAACCGAGAAAACCAGTCAAATAGTTAAATCATATTGTACTTTGTTTACTCTACCAAATATGATTCTGGAGAAAGTTACGCTAGTTAACTAGCAATTGAGCCGGCCCTGAATCTTAGAGAATCTGCATCAAGGTTTCACACACATCTTAGAATCACCTTTTTGACAGAAAAGAAGCTGTATAGCTGAGTACATTTCTCATCTTCTTCAGTCTTCACGTTGAATTCGCCAACTTTTCACTTTAGTTTCCTCTATTTTTTTTTTTGTCGTAATAACTGTATACTAGATTTTATCCGCGCTTCCAAAGCACGGATAGTGTATCCTTTTCAAATAAGATAAAATTTACATATGTATGTTTCGTTCGCATTTATGGATCATATTAAATTCAGTATATTTGATTGCAATGGGGAGTATAGGGAGTTATACTTCTTTTGAAGGCGGATATATTTTATAATTTCATTTTTTTTATAAATTTAATTTTACATTTGTGTTTTCTTTAGTCATATTTGTGTTTTTTTGTAATCATATTTATGTAAAATATTTTTAAATGATTGGTAAGGTTTTTTGACAATTGTATTGAACTCACTTCACTGAAATTTACAAATAACCCGCACGACAATTGTATTGAACTCACATCACTTCATTTTTTGACTAAAATTTGTAACATTTCTGACCCGCAAAGAAAATATATTTATTTGAACTCACTTCACTTAAATTTACAGATAACCCACATGATCAACAGATAATTATTAAATAATTTAAATAATTATTTTTTTTAAAAAAATAATATGATTAATATATTTTTAATTAAATTTTTATTGTTTTTTATATTTTAATTCATTTTACCTAAATTTATTATATTTAAAAACAACCTTTTTTAAGAAATTATTTTTTCTATCTTTGCCGATTAGTGGGTATCCGATATAAATTAAACCAACGCACATCCGCTCCGCATAAAATACATTCACTACAAGAAAATTGAGTATTCATTGCGACGGAAAGACGCTATTGTACGATACCATAGCGTTATTAGGTACGCTGTATCATCGGCCGCGATAATAGGTGTCACACTTAATATAGCGCTTTATGCTTCCGCTACAGTATGTTATATGATCAATTTATGTTATTAAAATTAATGATTTAATAAAATTAGTCATAGTGAAAATTTGCTTTTTTATCTTTTTTACTCAACCTCATATTTTTTAAATATTTGATTGGGTTTAAGCTAATAATAAGATATATATATATATATATATACATATTTGAAAAATATAAAATTAATCGTTCTGTTGATATTTTAAAAATAAATTTCCTTTTTAATCATTTACCAAAATATATTCATAATAAAACTTTTGGAATATATAATATTAACTGATCAATTTTTAAATTATTTTATTTTAATCATTTACCAAAATATATTCATATCAAAATAACAATTGAAAAAAAATTTTGAGAAAAAAAAATTTAAAATTTTTGTGAAGTTATGATATATGTATAATTATATATATTATATATATGGCTATATATTCTATAAAACGTAAAGATATTTTATTTTACTAAGCCATTCTGGCAAAATAGATGAACTAAAAAGTTGTGGTTCTTGTCCTTCTTCAGCTTAGTTAGAGTTGCCAACAGCTTTTTCACAACGGGATCTTGCACCTAACCGGTTTGTTTATTGATGTGCATATCCCTCATCAAATCTAACAAATAACCGTCAGAAAATTTTGACCAAATTACATTTTTTTTTAGACATCTGTCGGAAATTTCCAACCAAAAAATATCAGTCTGAATCTCCGTAAAAAAAAACCCTTCTTTCTTATAGTGCAAATTTTACGTTTTAATCGCTTTAGCAATCTCTAAAAAGCTTCAGCTAACAAAAAATACAATATAAATGGTGATATTGATACAATGATAGACACAAAGATCTTATTCCCTCCGAAGAACTAGATAATTATGTATAACTGATCGTTCCGTGTTCATGCACATTATATACATTTATAAAATCATTAAATTATAGTTTAGAAGATTTTTTCATTTGTTTATAAGTTTTAAATCATTTTTAATTAACATGTAGGATAAATTAATAAAAAAATGTATTAAGTGTTATTATATTCTCATTTTAATTAAATAGGCGATTTCAGTTATACTAATTTGGATCAATTCAAATATATATTTTGGATATGTTGAATTGTATATATATTCTTTCGTCACACAATTACTTTTTTATTAGGTTAAAATTGGATTTTATTTTTCTTAATTTCAAGTAGTTAAGTTCATCTTCTTATATTTGTAAACACATTTTTAAAATTTTATAATTTTCATATGTTATATTGAGAAAATTGGGGACATAAAAACATAAAACTTTGTTTCCATCAGTTTAATAATATTCATTTTGGATAAAGTAACTATAATAAGTTTAATTTTTAATTATTTATTCATTTTAAGTTATTCATTACATACTTTTATCAAGATCTGATATTATATGATCGATTTATGTTATTAAAAATTAATAATTTAATAAAAAATAGTCATATTAAAAAAGAATTCTTTTTCTTTTTATTCAACCCCATATGTTTAAATATTTAATTGGGTTTAAGCTAATAATAATATATATATACATATTTGAAAATATAATATTAGTTGGTCTTTTTATATTTTAAAATAAATTTTCTTTTTAATCATTTACCAAAATATATTCATAATAAAAATTTTGGAACATATAATATTAACTGATCATTTCTTAAAATTATTTTATTTTAATCATTTACGAAAATATATTCATATTAAAAAAATTGAAAAAGAATATTGAGAAAAACAAAATATACATTTATTGTGAAGTTATGTTATATATGGCTGTATACTTTAAAAAGTTAAAGATATTTTATTTTACTACGCCATTTTGGAAAATAGATAAAAAACTAAAAAGATAATTCACTTACATATATATATATATATAAATATATATATATAAATATGTATGTTTCCATTCTAAAATTAACAAAATATATACTAAGAAAAGCAGAAATAAAATAATTTTTCTTAATGGAAACTTGATACATATTCCAGTAGGAAAATAGAAATATCAATAAGGGTAGTAATAGTGATTAATATAATTCATTAATGGTATCAATGTAATCAATTATGATGAGAGTTAACGTGACACGTAGGAAACCCATTACTCAAATAATATTGTAGAGACAAAATAGTCATAGTAAGAAATAATATTTATTTTTTTATTCAACCTCACATTTTTAAATATTTAGTTAAGTTTAAGCTAATAATAAGATATAAAGGTCTTTGAAAAATATGATATTAGTTGATCAGTCTATGTTTTTAAAATAAAATTACTTTTTAATCATTTACCAAAATATATTTGTAATAATGTTTTTAGAAAATATAATATTAATTGATCATTTTATGTTTTTATAAAAATATATTCATATTAAAATATTAATTAATCATTTACCAAAATATATTCATATTAAAATGTTTGAAAAGAAATATCTAAAACAAATATTCTATCCATTTTTTTGAAGTTATGTTATATATATATATATGTCCATACAGTTTAAAAAACTTATAGATATTACCTTTTATTATGCTATTTTGGCAAAATAGCTAAAAACTAAAAATAAAATCCGTTTACACATATATATATATATATATGTTTCTATTTTAAAATTATTTCCTTTTTTGATTTTTTAAAAATGAAAATTTAAATTTAAAAATTAACAAAAACTTAACTAAGAAAAACGGAAATGAAATAATTGTTATTAATCAAAATTTGATAAAAAATAGAAAATATAAATATCAATAATGGTAATAATAATATGAATTTAATTCAATAATGACATTATGTAATCAATCATCGTGAGAGTTAACGTTAACGCGACATGTAAAAAACTCACTTCTCAAAAAATATTATATTATGGAGATTATTACAACAAAAAGTTATAGAAAACATTAGTACGCAATAGCTAATTTGGATACTTCATAATATTGTTGTTGATAACAATTGGGACCGGAATCTATGTTCTTCATTTTCCGAGTACCCGTGTAAGAAGGAGAAGAAAGAAAATTCAGTAACTTTTAGAAACAAAGTCTAAACTAAATTTTAAGTTAAATCTAATGGAAATAAGAAAGAGTAACGGCGCCAAATTTGATATCACTCAAATTACCCTAAGGAATGAATTACTCTCTCAAATGAGAGATTCAGTGTAGTACTTAGGGATCCAATCCACAAGGACTCTAGGATTACTCAAAAGATTTAAATATTTAAAATATAGCTAGACTAAAAATTGGTTTAAACGGTTTTAAAACAATAATTAAAATAAAGCAAACAAATGATTTTTCAGTAACTTGAATTGGAAGTAGTTTTCAGTTAGGAAGGTAGCTAGACTTAGGTATTATCTTAAATATCAGTATGCAATTGATTTCTGACTTTAAGGTTTTAACTGTTTATGAATTCAAACATAAATGACGAAACCAAACAGGTTTCCTTGTCTAGATCTCGGATCTCAACTTTTGGTATTTTGATCGCAAAAAGAGTCGATCGATTATCCTTATGGACAATCGATCGAACACCTTTCAAGTAATCAATCGATACGAGGATGCTCGTGATGATCGACAACTCTTCTAGCAAGCTTTACGAACAAGTTATTATTACTCTCTAACTCTTTAGACCAACTGTCTTATTAATCTAGTTAGTTAGATCAAGCTAGTTAGGGTTCAGGTAATGAGTAATAATTATTTGACACAATAATCTCCTAGGGTTTAGATTAAAGGGTGATCAATCCTAAATCTAGTGTTAAGCTTAACTAAGCTTGAAGAACAAATGTAAAATATTTTAATAGCAGTAATAACATCAATACATAACTCAACCAAATGAGAAACCTAAATCTAACAAATGAGATTACTCAGACATATTCATAAGATACAATATTATGATGGTATGAATAAAACTCATTTTGTAAACAAGAAACAAAGTAGAATAAACTCTTCCTTCAATAGTAAACTAGTTGCTCTTCTCCAAAACTTTGTCTTGGAAGTCTCTAAGCAAGTCTCCCTTAAAAACAATAAAACCCTAATAATATAGCATACAGGCGGCCAGGGACTATTACTGCAATTAACATAACTTTTATGAAATTTGATATCTTTTAATTTGTTGTATATTCGCGGGTGGCATATGCATCAATCGATGCTGATAGTGTTGCGTCGATCGGTCATAATGGATCACCATGGATCGTCTTTCATCTTGCATCATCGATCGATGTTCCATTCCAGCATGAGCTTTTTTCAAAGTCTCCAAAATGTTTCAAAAACATCAATTTTCTCCATAAGTACCTAAACCTATAAATTACTCTAAAAAGGTTCCAAATACTTATGAATTACATGAATATCATATCTAGGTCATGGTTAAAAATGGGTAAAATCCATGACCTATCAAAAGTCTTTACCAAGAAAAAGAAAACAAAAGAGGCATTCCAAGAAAACGTGGCTGTAACGACTGCACATTACGACTATAATTATAAATATATAGTCATAATTTTACGTCCATGTAACGACTATATAACAACGAAAAAAGTCTTCGTAAATTGGAGATCAAATTCCTACGAAATGGGTTCGTCGTAAATAAATCATAAAGGAACGACTACGTCATGACAAAATTTCGTAGTCATCGTAAAGAATTCGTTACTTTACGTCTTATTTACGACGAATACTTTTGGATCTAGTTAACTACTAAATTACGCATATGTAGTAGTTGATTCATAGTAAATTATTTCTGGTCGTAAATTCGTGGTAACATTGCCATCTACCAAATCAAAATTTTCCTACAAATTTGCCATTCGTTCTCATATTTAAGATACACACAAAAAAACAAAATAAGAGTACAAATATGTATCGAGATATTTATGAGCTTCGGAGTTGAATGTATGGGCATAGAGATTATGCGGGAAGAGTGACAAACGATTTCCTCAACGGGATAGAGATATTCATGTATCAGGCCGGAAACACGTCTCTTACGCAGGAAACAAGTAAAATGTTTTGTCCATTTCGTAAGTGCAAGAATACCAAATTTTCTCTTAGTGAAATGGTTTGGAAACATATAGTAAATAGATGATTTATCCCACATTACTGCGTTTGGTTTCATCATGTGGAAGGTGATAGTACGAAAAAAGCTAGTAATAGTAATCAGTTTGAAAAAGTTCATAATAGAGAACAACATTAGTCTTCTGAAAGTTACCCTTAGAAGGATGAAGTGGTAGATCATAATAGGATGCACGATATGGTTGCAGATGCATTCGTTAAAAAACTCAGTAATTTCTGTAGAAGTAGAAAATTTTATGCCGACATATGTTGTAAAAAATTTTCGAGACATATTCTGTCAGATTCGACGTCTAGGATTAAAACAAAAAAGTTTGGTGGTCGAGTACAAAAGACGCTCACAGTGCCCACACATATATACTCCTTAATGGTGAGGAGATGCATGAGTTTGAAAGGTAATTAAAACTATTTCTGCAATTTTATATTACCTTGTATATGTATAAGTATTGCAATGTACTTAATTAATGACGATCATTTGCAAAAACAGCAATTTTGTTGCCCAGGTTGAAGAAGTTATACCAGGAATATCAACTAATGATCTCAACATAAAGAAATATCATCATTTCGCGAAGTGGTGAAAAACGCAGGTATAAATCACAATATAATTAGTTATGATATATTATTATAATATATAATACTTATTAGTTAATGAATTACGTACATGTTGATTATGATAATCCATTCTATCGTCCGTCGGTTCATGAATTGATACAAAGTTTGGTCGCTGAGGTGATCACAACACCTAAGTATTTCACACGAGGTTACACTTTTCACATTTATGAATATGGAAGTCGCCGAGCAACGAAGAACTATGAAGTATGTGTCAAAGGTGAAACATATTTCTATGGAATCTTACAAGAGATCTTTGAAGTGGAATTCATGGGTTAAGTGAAGATGAAATGCGTCCTCTTCAAATGTGACTGGTTTGACACCACCGTCAACAGAGGTGTTCGGTATAACAAGTTTGAAGCTATAGATATCAATATTTGATATCACTCAAATGTTTAACCCTAAGAAGTGAATTACTCTCTCAAATAAGAGGTTCAGTTGTAGTACTTAGGGATCGAATCCACAGGAAACTAAGGAACACAATAGATGTAATCCTAAGTGATTATGCTAGGTTGATTAAGTTAAAATAGTAAATTTCAGTTTGTGAGCAATGGTAAGTTGCTCAAGAGAATAGGTTTTGGTTTAAAACAATAAAAAAAAGTAGTTAGATTCAAGGTTGCTATTCAGATAATCAGGATTATAATGCTACAAATGTTTTAGTGAATTGTTTGCAAGATATATAAGAACTTCGATTCTTAGATATATCTAATAGCAATCGCTAAATAGACTCATCCATTGATCTTATTGTCGGCAATGTCGACCGATGTTTTGACAGCGATATCGGACGATATGGGTTGTCGTCGATCGATAACTCTATAGGATTATCGATCGATATAGCATAAGATCGAATCGAAACTGTGTTCACCAAGATCATAGACCGGCTCTCGCACATCCCTAGAGAATCTAAGCTTATGCAAAATGATTTCAGAATGATGATTAACAAGTTAAATCACATCCATGATCATACTCTAGGTAGCTACTCTAGAGTAAGCATTAGGGTTCATTTGGATAATGAATATCAACAACTCAACATTCCATAGTTGGGGCTAATCCCTCTTAACTATTTGAACCCTAAATCTAACAAAGTAATCTACTCAGACATAACTAAGAGATTCATAACTGCAAGGTAATAATAGAAATTCATGAGATTAGAAGATTGAACTCTTGGTTCTTGGAACAACAAATCTCTTTGTGTGCTTCTTCTAAATCTAGAATTCTATAAACTTTGAGAATTAAGATGAAAATAATACTTTATTGCTAAGTATAGAATAGTATCAATAGAACAAAAGACCTTAAAAGGATTCAAAAGCATGTCTAGCCAAAACACATAGGCAAAACTATAAATATGAGTTCCATTAGGTTAAAAACTCGTCAGGGGCATTATTGTAATATTGGGAAGACTTGGGCTTCAAGTCGGCCAAGTCGGACTTGTTCTCCACGCTTCATATCGATTGATGGTACATGGTGTACATCGATCGATGGAGTATCTCGACTTCATCTTCTATGGAAGCGTCATCGATCGATGACACATGGTGTGTATCGATCGATATGTATCCTAGTTGTCTGATCTTCATAGTCATCTCGGAAAATTCTCCTTTAAGCTCCATAAGGGCACATAAATCATCATTTTACTCTAAAATGCTCATGAACCTGAAAACATATCTTAGTAGACTCCAAAACATATATAAAACTTATAAAACATATCAATACCATGGCTAAAGGCGGGTAAAAATCATGGTATATCAGATACCCCAAAAATTCTTTAGACGCTACGGCGAACCGACACTTTGCGGGATTTAGCTTCATTTTATGAAGATTGAGTCTCTCGAAACATTCTTATAGGTGCACGACATGATCTTGTTATTTGAGTGATTTCACAACCATATCGTCTATGTACACTTCCATCATTTTTCCGAGTTGTTTGGAGAACATGCGATTGACGAGTCGTTGATAAGTTGCGCCGGCATTCTTGAGACCGAAAGGCATTACCTTGTAGCAGTAAGTTCCGCGATCTGCTATAAATGCGGTTTTCTCTCGATCGTCAGGGTTCATCATGATCTGATTGTACCCGAAAAAATCGTCCATGAAAGATAAGAGTTTGTTCCCCGCAGTTGCCTCGACTAAGCGATAGATATTCGGCAGCGGGTAACTATCTTTAGAACACGCTTTATTGAGATCAGTGAAATCGACGCATACTCGCCACTTTCCGTTCTTTTTCTTAACGGCGACATGATTAGCGAGCCAGTCAGGATATCTAACTTCCATGATCGATCCGACTTTGAGGAGTCTGTCGACTTCGTTGTTGACCGCTTCGGCGCGTTCCAGCCCCAGTTTCCGTCTCTTTTGTTTGACGGTTTTGGATGTTGGGTCAACATTGAGTTTGTGACTTGTGATGTTAATGTCGATTCCTGGCATGTCTTCCGCAGTCCATGCGAACGTGTTCGAGTTTGTTTTCAGATAAGTCAGGAGCTCGGCTTTTAAAGTCTCGCTCAGGTTCGCACCAATTTCAACGCAGATTTCTGGGAAGGCTTCATCGATGCATACTGAGATGACATGTTCACAGGCAGGCTCGTGTTTACCTTCCAGTGCCTCGGCTGCTCGCAACTGCCAAAGATTCCGTTTAATCTTGTTCAGGGGCGTCGTCGAGGGCAGACGGTTTCTTTTTCTTTTTGGAAGGAGCGTCAGCCGGCAGATTTTTTCTGTTTTAAATCCGCGGCATAGCAAACCTGCGAGGTTCTCCGATTTCTCCAGATGGTCTCGATTCCGCGTGAAGTCGGAAACTTAAGACAAATATGGTACATCGACGGTACCGCATGCATCGAATTTAACCACGATGTCCTTACGATTGCATTGTAGGACATGGGTCGATCGACGACTAGGAATTCGCGATTTTGACTATGCTTTCGGCTCGGACCGTAAGGTTGATCGTGTCGAGAGTCATGGTGACTTCTCCCGAGAGTCCTACTAGCGGGTTTGTGTTTTCTGCTATTTCAGAAGGATCGATTTCCATTCTCTCGAGAGTGTTTTTAAAGATGATATCAGCCGAGCTTCCGGTATCGACTAATATCTTTGTGACATCCATATTCTGGATCGTCAGCTCGATGACAAGAATATCGTTGAGAGGTTTGATCGAATCGATTGTTTCTCTTTCCTCGAACGAGATGACGTCGCCGTTTAAGTTAGGCATATCTCTTCTCGTTCGTTCTAGCGGTTATTTTGTAAGAGAATCCGAGCCCCCCCTCCTTCTAGCACCAAACTGTGGGAACCGAAATTCGTACTGTCAATTTTCCGTCACATATGGAAACTTAGGAAAAACCCTAATTCTCCCGAAGTCCTGGATCTCTGCGGAAACCACTAAAACGAAAAAAGGCGAACAAAATATATATGAAGAATTTGCGTAAGAGCTATTATTGATAAAGAGATTGAATGCTGTTACAAAGAGAATCGCAGAACTTAGACGACAAAACGTTCTAAGGATCCGACTTGCTAGTCTAGCCACCTAAGTCCTAAATTAGCCTAAGCTAACAGCCGTTTTTCAAGGTCTAGAATTCGTCCTCTGCCCTTGTCCCCAATCTTCTGCTTATATACTCCCTCCTTAGGCGGTTTAGCCCTTCCTTTTTCGCCCCGATTCGAGTCTATCGGAAATCTTTCATTTATCTCAATCTTTTCCTTTTTGTTCGGAAAACTTATGTTTATCTTCAAGCTTGACATTTATCTTCAATCTTGATATTTATCTTCTTTCTGCGAATAAATAGACAAACCGACGTCATATATTTGGGTTGTACTTCGTTTAAAGTCGCAAGTGGGCTTTTGTCGCGTTTTAGGACTTTCCGAGCCTGTTCTTGTGACTTAACCGTTTTGCGATTTCGAACAAGATCATTCCTTAATACGACGCTGTTTTAATAAAGAATATCGTATATCTTAGCAATATCCGATTTTTCGTCTAACCATTACCGTTTCATACGATTTACTCGAGTTCTTTCGACAAAACCAATACTTTACGGTTTTTATCATAAAACTTGATTGATAAGACGGATCGAGATGAAACAAGAGACGTTCCGATCACGGTTTAGAGCACGATTGGAGTCGAAGGACGTATGCTTCGTGTCGGGAGTGCGGGGAGCAGGGCTCGGGATGGTCAGCTCGACGTACGAAATAATGATGTTTTAGATCATTTTTCTGTAAGTTTCCGAACAATGATGTTTATCGGAATAACCAAATGTTTGACACTATGAAGTAGAGTATTCATATATCAAAATTAGAGTTGATTTGAATAAGAATGGAGATTCAAAGTGGGTTATTTATAAAAAATTAAAATGTAACATTTGTAAAATATCCCACACTATAGTAAAAAATGAATTAAAGTATTTGGACCGAACTCAAGTTTTGAGTTTCGGGATTTGGTAAATGAAACGTCAATGATATAATACCATTGTCGTTGCTCCAGATATTTATTAATTCCTCCGTTTCACTTTAATTATCATTTTAGGTTTTTACACACAGATTAAGGAAACATTTAATTTTACATATTTTCATGATAAAAACACAATTACCTATACACTTAACCACTTTTCAACCAATAAGAAAATATAATATCATATAAATCTAATAAATTTTATTTCGAAACTCTAAAACGAAACTTATTTTGAAACGATTTTTTTTCTCTAGAATGACAACTAATTCGAAACAGAGGGAGTATGTTTCCGTACACGATGTGTCTTGGTCAACCAAGAAATTTATTCCAAACTTAATATCACATTTATTTGAAACTGATTGATAATCAACATGAAAAAATGTAACCTCCATATCTCTGCATTATCGCTTGGATTTATTGAGCAATATTGTGAGAGTATATATAGACTTTGGTCTTCCTTATTATAATCCTAAGATTAGACACAAACAACAAAACAAAATATCCTCCACTTAAATTTTCTTTTTACCTTTTTTGAGTCTAAGAGTACTTCAGGCTTTTGAAATTATGAATTTAACTATATTATTAATTAAAACATAATAAATATTTATAAATATTTGTGTGATGAATATTGTTATACCAAATTTGATATTATGCTATTCGCAAAACACCATTTTAATGGGAGCATTTCAAAAATAAAAATATTGTGAAAATAAAATGACAAATATAAAATAAGATGATATATAAAACTTGAATTAGTTAATAAAATGAATTTATTATTAAATGAAACATAATAATGAATATTGTTATGCCAAACTTGGGATTATGCTATTCGTGAAACATCATTTTAATGGGATCTTTTCATTTTTGATATCTTGTTAAAATTAAAATTACTCAAACTGGATATTTTAATGACCAGACGCAGACTCCCACGCGTGACCATGCATGAGGTCTGCAAGATCATGAAAAAAACACAGAATAAAAAAGTATAATACCAAGTTTCCAGCCAAAAACACTTAGTTAGATATTCAGTACATAGTAACTTAACTAAATAGTTTACCGTTTTTATAGAATAATATCCTGTAAATTGTAAAAACAAACTCTTTTTCACATGATTAAGTGTTCTTGTCTTTAAGTCAACGACAGAGCATTGTTTGGAAATCTCACCAACCATATTGACGTCTTTTGGTGCATTGGTATAAAGTCTCCCATACTATATTAACATTCTGTAGTTTCGATATATTGATAGATTTTCGAATTGGTCTTTTTTACTTTATTTGTTCTTAAACAATGTAAGGCTCATCCAGATGCCTATAAATTCAAGTATGTTGATATAGGTAACGATGTTGACATTCAGGCATCTGCGAGAGGTAAGATATCAAAGTTCTGATTTCTGAAATACAACTATATTCAAAGATTGCCAAATACTAGAGTTATGTGAAGTTTTGTTTTGTATAAGGTTACGAAATCAGAAGCACTTTACTGACGCACTGTGGAGGCCACTTTATTGTAAATAGCAAGATACGCAATTAAGCATCGGTTGTTTTAATTAGGAACTAGTCAGGTCAGTAGGTTAAGAAAATCATGAGTTATGTGTGAATTTCTT
This sequence comes from Eruca vesicaria subsp. sativa, assembly GCA_932364175.1. Classification (NCBI taxonomy): domain Eukaryota; kingdom Viridiplantae; phylum Streptophyta; class Magnoliopsida; order Brassicales; family Brassicaceae; genus Eruca; species Eruca vesicaria. The sequence continues at coordinate 14,003 of CAKOAT010337376.1, forward strand.
AGCTTGTTTTTTTCTTCTTAGTTCAATACCTTTATGAAATCTATTTTTAGTATGTGTTTGACACCTGTGATCTTTAAAAAAAAAAAGAATTTATCAACTTTTGTATGTGGCGCTAACTTTTTCTTTGAGAACTAGAAATCATATGCATATATAACACATATTAATCTATGTATAATCAAAATTGTGATATATAAGTATTTAGTAGATCGGGATTAAGCAAAGGTTAATTGGGGAGTAACTTAAGACATGGGCTAACTTATTTTGCTCTTTGCCTTATCTTGTAATCGTTAATGTTCTTAAATTTTAAATCCTTTAATAAAAAAATCTAATGAAATTATATCCAAGTGGCAGAATAAGAATGTTATTTGATGTTATGATATACGTGTAACATAGTCTATAATTTACTTAGTATTTTCTGCAAAATAATGCGAGACGTTCTGAATTTCATCAATAAATCATAGACACTAATGCTAATGGACTTATCTTGTATGCAACACATATGATAATAAGTTATACATGATTGTGACGTGGTAAGACTCTATTTAACATTGGCATCAACCATATATTGATTTCTTACGATTTTTTTTTTTCTCTTGAAACTTATCGTTTCTCTAAAATCTCATGCAAACCGGCTGAACAATTTATTTTGTGTCAAATATTTTGGTATAAGTGTCATTAAAACGTTTAGAGAACTATTTCTTGTATACATTTTTATATGCGTATGTTGCGTGCGGTTGTATGTATACTCGAATCATATGACCCAACCGCAAACGTGTAAGTGTAACTATATATGGGCGTTAGCTTCTTTCTTCGTATAAGAGCTATATAGCACGTTGAAGTTGACTTAAACACCCTTACACCAAAGGAAAATATGATGATCTCTGATCTGTGACAGGATCTGATAGAAGAAATATTGTCTAGGGTTTCGTTGACATCTCTGAGAAGATTACGATCAACGTGCAAACGATGCTACCATCAACCTTTATTCAAAGATCCGAGATTCATCAAAAATCACTTTAATAGACACAGAAAGGCAGTATCATGCTCTCATGCCATGCTGATACATTCAAGGCTATGTTTAGTGAGCTCTGTTCTCGATGGACTTCATATGCAACTCAATGTGGCTTTAGATGGAAAATGCCTAAATTTTCCCCATCCTGGTGCATTAGTCTATGTAAGTAGATTGATCCAACCGCAAACGTGTAACTATAGATGCCGGATTCAACGCTGTCGGTCACGACAACAACGAATTTTTCCGTACCTACACATTGCTGCTTACGGTGAAGGCAACATGCGTCATCTCACGGGCAAGCATGAAACCGCAGACATCAACGCGTTCTAGCTAGGGGAGTGGCGAACTGTGGAGCTTCGGTGGTGAGAGTGGGACGTGACATTAAGAAAGAAGTATTAAATTAAATAAATAAAGTAGTTATTTATTCTAGCTTCTCTAGTAAGTCAAGTGTGTTTGGTTACTAGAATAAGAATGTTCTCTCTCTTTATAACTCATTGTAACGTTATTTTTTCACATCTAAGAAAAACATTTCTCCTTCTTTACTCTTTTCTCTCATCTCTCTCTTGTTCTTCAATCTCAAAGCTTCACTTTCTAACATGGTATCAGAGCTATAAGCTCTTGAGTACCTATTTTGCTTCCGCGATTTAACTCTGATATTCTCTTCTATTTGATTTATCAATCTACTCCTTCTATTTTATTTCCAGATCTACTTTATTTTGTGGATAAGAAATCTGTGTTTTTGAGTTGTAAAATTTCAGTGACTGTTTTTCCTTGACTTCTTTGTGTAACCAGTGGGTAATAGTCTCTGAAGATGAATCAATTCATACAAGTCAAGATTCCTGTTGTTCTCAAGGGAGGAGAAAACTACATCACTTGGTCTAGATTGGCCAAAACAGCCCTTGGAGGAAGAGGTCTTTGGGAGCATATCACCTCAAGTTCAGCACCAAGGAAAATCACCCAAGGAGAAGATGGCAAGGAGATTGTAATGGTAGATGAAAGCAAATGGGATCAGGAAGATCTCATGGTGTTGTCTATCTTGCAAAGCTCTCTTGATGGTCCTATCATGGACTCTTACTCACAATGTGAAACTCCAAAACAGTTGTGGGATACCTTGAAAAAGGTGTATGGCAATACGTCAAATCTGACCAGAATCTTTGAAGTTAAGAGAGCCATCAACAATTTGCAGCAAGAGGAGAGTGACTTCACCAAGCATCTTGGGAAGTATAGTCAGCTATGGTT
>CAKOAT010337376.1:16353-70951 GCA_932364175.1 Eruca vesicaria subsp. sativa
TCAGTGATGTGGTTAAACACATATTGAGAGCTAAGGAGCTCCAAAGCTATGATGATGTGTGTGCACAACTTCAAAAGGAGATTGGCTCAGATGGTCTCTTTGGGAGAAAAGAAGAGCTGTCTATGGCAAACAAGGCTGAGAAGGTGGAAAGTGCAGCAGCTAATAAAGCTCATTTCAAACCAAGGGGAGGAGGAGACAAAATCAAACCTCCGATTGATCATCTACGTGTGTTTGGGTGTGTTTGTTATGTCTTGACACCAGGAGAAATGAGAAACAAGCTAGAAGCCAAGAGTGTCAAGTGCATATTTATTGGATACTCCCACACGCAGAAAGGTTATAAGTGCTACATTCCTGATGCAAGAAGAGTTATGGTCTCAAGGGATGTTAAGTTTGTGGAATCTGAAGGGTACTATAAGGAGAAGAGCTGGGAAAGTCTCCAAGATCTCTCACAAGGACCCTCAGATAGGGCAAATAACTTGAGAACTATTCAGGAGAATCTTGGCATCAGTCAGCCTCAAAGTAGAGAAGTGCCAAGGGATTCTTTCTCTCCGGCATCTTCTGAAAACAATGAAGAAGCAACACCAGTTGTTGAAACTGGTCATCTTGATCTTGAAGGGGGCAATGAACCTGAATTACAGCCACAAGAAATAGATGATTCAACAAGCACGCATGATCAAGATGAACCTGAAATTGACCAGTCTTTTGAAGACCAGGTTGATGGAGTCCAAGGGCAGGAAGAGGTAGACCTAGAAGGGCAACAAATTCAACCATTGAGAAGGAGTACAAGAGTGAAGAAACCATCTCAGTGGGTTGATACCAAAGTGTACTTCAACAACAATGCGGTGGCTCATCCTGTCCAAGCAACATGTTCTTTTGCGAGTTTTCCTCAAGAGCATGTAGCCTTCATCAGCAATCTGGATCAAGAGTACGTCCCAAAGACTTATGAAGAAGCCATGGAACATGAAGAGTGGAGAGAGTCAGTTGGAGATGAGGTTGGTGCCATGATCCGAAATGGTACTTGGTATGAAACCGGACTACCTAAAGGCAAGAAAGCTGTGACCAGCATGCTTCTCTTCACCATCAAATATCTTGCTAATGGAAAACCAGAAAGGAAGAAGACAAGACTGGTTGCAAGAGGGTACACTCAGGTCTACGGAGAAGACTACCTAGATACCTTTGCACCAGTGGCTAAGCTGCATACTATAAGGATTCTACTCTCTCTAGCTGTGAACTTGGAATGGGATTTATGGCAGATGGAAGTCAAGAATGCTTTTCTTCAAGGAGAGCTTGAAGATGAGGTTTACATAAAGCCACCTCCGGGTATGGAAGATATGGTCAAGCCAGGAAATGTACTAAGATTGAAGAAAGCAATCTATGGATTGAAACAGTCACCAAGATCCTGGTATCACAAACTGAACACAACCCTCAATGGAAGAGAGTTTGTAAAATCAGAAGCTGATCATATCCTTTTCATCCTCACAAGCAAGCAAGGAATTATTGTGATACTGATCTATGTGGATGATATTATCATCACAGGAAGTGACAAGGAAGGTATCATCTCTACTAAAGCTTTTCTTAAGTCTACTTTGATATTAAAGATTTGGGTGAGCTAAAGTACTTTCTAGGGATAGAAATATGCCGCTCTAAAGAGGGGCTTTTCTTATCTCAAAGAAAGTACACACTTGATATTTTAAATGAGGCAGGAAAACTTGGAAAAAGAGTAGCTAAAACACCACTAGAAGAAGGTTACAAAGTCTTGCGTGAGGGGGAGTTTGAAGATAAACCATTTGGAGACTTCAAACTCTATAGGAGGATGGTTGGGAAGCTGCTTTACCTTACCATTACAAGACCAGATATTTGTTTTGCTGTGAACCAAGTCAGCCAGCATATGCAAGAACCTAAAGTTCATCATTGGAATATGGTGGAAAGGATTATGAGATACCTAAGGGAGGCCCCGGGACAAGGTGTTTGGATGGGATTCAACAAGAGCACAGAGATTGTGGGATATTGTGATGCAGATTGGGCTGGTGATAGAGTGGATAGGAGGTCTACTACAGGTTATTGCACCTTCATTGGAGGCAATCTAGTTACATGGAAAAGCATGAAGCAAAAGGTGGTATCATGTTCAAGTGCTGAGGCAGAGTATAGAGCAATGAGGAAATTGACTAGTGAGCTCATTTGGATCAGAAACTTGCTAAGAGACTTGGGCATAGAAACATCAACACCAATTACCATGCATTGTGATAACCAGGCAGCCATTCATATTGCTTCAAACTCAGTGTTTCATGAAAGGACAAAGCATATTGAAGTGGATTGTCACAAAGTGAGACAAGCCGTGAAGCAGAAGATTATCCTACCTTGCTACACTAGAAGTGAATACCAGTTGGCTGATATCTTTACCAAAGGAGCAAGTAGTAAAGTCTGTGAGTTCATTCATCCGAGATTAGGACTCATAGACCTTGATAGATCATGATCTCCTTAAGCCATGAAGCATCTACTCTTTTGCCTTTGTGTGGTTTTGTTCCATTGGGTTTTTCTATACAAAAGGTTTTAACGAGGGATGTTTTCATGGTTCCAAACTTTACCATAAGGCATGGCAAAGCTTGAGGGGGAGTATTAAATTAAATAAATAAAGTAGTTATTTATTCTAGCTTCTCTAGTAAGCCAAGTGTGTTTGGTTACTAGAATAAGAATGTTCTCTCTCTTTATAACTCATTGTAACGTTATTTTTTCACATCTAAGGAAAAAGTTTCTCCTTCTTTACTCTTTTCTCTCATCTCTCTCTTGTTCTTCAATCTCAAAGCTTCACTTTCTAACAAGAAGTCAAAGGTTATTTTGAGGACCGAAGGCCAGCTTTTAACATGGATGATGGATCCTTATGTTGTCACCTCCATGATCGCCGAAACCACCATCCTCGGCTAATATCACATGTTTTTTCAGTTGCACCATTTCGTTTCAAATAATTGTCATCATGGACTTGGTAGTACGGTGTCGTGTTGTGTGTTTCGATTTCGAATAACTAAATAAAGGATTTTTGTGGTGAAAATATGTATGCTAATAATAACAAAGTACGTCATGTTTGAACTTGTAGATTTCGAATAACTTGTAGATTTTTGTGTGTTTCGATTTCGAATAACTAAATAAAGGATTTTTGTGGTGAAAATATGTATGCTAATAATAGCAAAGTACGGCATGTTTGAACTTGTAGATTTTGTGATTAATAATTAAGAATTACAGTATTATTTTTAAAATAACTACTTATAAATTGAAAAATAAAAAAATATCATAGTTTGAAACAATTAATATAATATTGAAGTTAAAATTATACAGATTACTCATTAAACAAATTATTATCAAATTATATTTATCTAGTAAAATTCTTATAAAATGTAAAACTATTCACAGTGCCTACACATATATACTCCTTAATGGTGAGGAGATGCATGAGTTTGAAAGGTAACTAAAACTATTTCCGTAATTTTATATTACCTTGTATATGTATAAGTATTGCAATGTACTTAATTAATGACCATTTGCAAAAACAACAATTTTGTTGCCCAGGTTGAAGAAGTTAAACCAGGAATATCAACTTATGATCTCAACATAAAAAAATATCATCATTTCGCGAAGTGGTGAAAAACGCAGGTATAAATCATAATATAATTAGTTATGATATATTATTATTATATATAATACATATTAATGAATGAATTACGTACATGTTGATTATGATAATCCATTCTATATATCGTCCGTGGGTTCATAAATTGATACAAAGTTTGGTGGCTGAGGTGATCACAACACCTATGTATTTCACACGAGGTTACACTTTTCACATTTATGAATATGGAAGTCGCCGAGCAACGAAGAACTATGAAGTATGTGTCAAAGGTGAAACATATTTCTATGGAATCTTACAAGAGATCTTCGAAGTGGAATTCATGGGTTAAGTGAAGATGAAATGCGTCCTCTTCAAATGTGACTGGTTCGACACCACTATCAATAGAGGTGTTCGGTATAACAAGTTTGAAGTTGTAGATATCAATACTTGATATCACTCAAATGTTTAACCCTAAGAAGTGAATTACTCTCTCAAATAAGAGGTTCAGTTGTATACTTAGGGATCGAATCCACAGGGAACTAAGGAACACAATAGATGTAATCCTAAGTGATTATGCTAGGTTGATTAAGTTAAAATAGTAAATTGCAGTTTGTGAGCAATGGTAAGTTGCTCAAGAGAATAGGTTTTAGTTTAAAACAATAAAATAAAGTATCGACTGATGTTTTGACAGCGATATTGGACGATATGGGTTGCCGTCGATTGATAACTCTATAGGAGTATCGATCGATATAGCATAAGATCGAATCGAAACTGTGTTCACCAAGATCATAGACCGGCTCTCGCACATCCCTAAAGAATCTAAGCTTATGCCAAATGATTTCAGGACGATGATTAACAAGTTAAATCACATCCATGATCATACTCTAGGTAGCTACTCTAGAGTAAGCATTAGGGTTCATTTGGATAATGAATATCAATAACTCAACATTCCATAGTTGGGGCTAATCCCTCATAACTATTTGAACCCTAAATCTAACAAAGTAATCTACTCAGACATACCTAAGAGATTCATAACAGCAAAGTAATAATAGAAATTCATGAGATTAGAAGATTGAACTCTTGGTTCTTGGAACAACAAATCTCTTTGTGAGTTTCTTCTAAATCTAGAATTCTATAACCTACGAGAATTAAGATGAAAATAATACTTTATTGCTAAGTATAGAATAGTATCAATAGAACAAAAGAACTTAAAAGGATTCAAAAGCATGTCTAGCCAAAACACATAGGCAAAACTATAAATATGAGTTCCATTAGGTTAAAAACTCGTCAGGGGCATTATTGTAATATTGGGAAACTTGGGCTTCAAGTCGGCCAAGTCGGACTTGTTCTCCACGCTTCATATCGATCGATGGTACATGGTGTACATCGATCGATGAGGTATCTCGACTTCATCTTCTATGGAAGCGTCATCGATCGATGACACAGGGTGTGTATTGATCGATATGTATCCTTGTTGTCTGATCTTCATAGTCATCTAAGAAAACTCTCCTTTAAGCTCCATAAGGGCTCCTAAATCATCACTTTACTCCAAAATGCTCCTGAACGTGAAAACATGCATAATAGACTCCAAAACATATATAAAACTTATAAAAACATATCAATACCATGGCTAAAAGCGGGTCAATATCATGGTATATCAACTCCTCTAGACTTAACCTTTTGCTTGCCCTCAAGCAAACCATTAGTAGTCTTTTGGAAGAAGTTTTAAAACAATAGGGACTCAATAAAATCTTAACTTTAAAATCATCACCTATACTTTGTTGCAAGCCACATCTCATATTACTAACTACAGAAGTACATTATACCATATCCTAGCTTAGCAACCAAATCCATCTAGCCAATCAACTTAAACAATTTTGTCTGTCTATCCTCTCTACTGATTTCATTTATGGATAAAATAAAGGTGTAGGGTTTACCTTGGGAGTATCCATCAAAGAACACTTGGATTCAACTCAAACAAGTTTCAGGCATTCTCATCATGGTTCTTTTTCTCTCTTTATCCCTCTTCTCTGAATCTCAAACTTTCTTTTCTTTTACATCAATCCCAATGAACAATTAATGTTCATCTTATTGATCTTTCAATTTTTTATAGCTTTTTGACAAAGTGTAGGCGAATAGTGGGGTCATAGGTAACTTACCTCTCTCTCACTTCCACAATGTGTGATCATTCCTTTGATTTAGAATAGTGGGGTCATGGGTAATGTACCTCTCCCTCTGCCTCTCAGGAAATCATCTCAATCTTTTATTTTTTCTTTATGGGATGTCAAAGGAAGGAGAGAAAGAAACCAACATTTTTGAGACATTTACCTTCCCGACTTGCATGAGGATTCCGATCCCTTGTATACCAAGCCCCAAGACAAGCAATAGATTTCAGGTTAGGTTGGAAATCAGCTTTGGTTCTTCCAAACAATCATGAAAGGTGTTGCCATATGATGATCGACTTTAGCATCTATTTTACTTTCTGCAATCAGCAATTCCAAGAATGGTGCTAAAGAGTATTAAGATAAAAAGCAAAAAAAAAAAATTGAAATATTTTTGTTCTTTTCTTGACTCAATAAAACCAATTTTTGAAAACTTTTTAAACAGATCAAAAAGGTAAAGTAGCATCAGTAATTCCACTCCCCCCAGACTTAAATCATACACTGTCCTCAGTGTATAACCAGTCGGAGTTAGAGCATCAAAAATAATAAGAAATGTATAACTGATATCGAAATTGTGAACGATATACCTGACCGATGTTCGTATCGATCGATGGTGAGTCACTTCCATCGATCGTCATGGATATGGGTATGTCGGGCGATGTAGACAGGGTCTCATCGGTCGATAGAGGTAGTGATCGTGCAGCTATGTTCCTAAAAACAAATAAAAACGAAAGTAATAAGTAAAAATAAAATAAAACTAAGTAAGAAAATACCTAACAGTGGGTTGCCTCCCACTCAGTGCTTATTTAAAGTCATATAGCTTGACTATGGAGGTATGGTGGCTAGTGAGGTGGGTTGCAGGTACTTGTCGGGAAACAAGTATCCTTCTTTTTTTGTGATTCTTCAAACCATGAAATTAAGAAGCTTCTTGTGGCTTTCTCGCTTCTGGTCATACTAGCTTGCAAACCATGGACCTCATAGTGGATTCTCTGTAACCACTCCTCAATGCTTGATAAACTGCACTCATGTCATCCAGTGTGGCTCTAGGTGTTCTCTAGATCAGTACTCATCGGCATGGTGTTGAGGTTTTGGGTATGGTGCACATGCAAAAGGGTGGTATCGATCAATCTCGGTGTAGATCTATCGATCGATGTGGATGGATGTCCATCGGTCGATGGGTTTAAAGGCTCGTCGATCGATGCGATTGTGAAGGTTGGCTCGTGAGCTTGTTCTTGATGTTTTCGATCTCCTGCTGAATGTCTTCTACTGTGCATTTCAATCCTTGAACGTCACTCTGTACCGGGAACCAAAATTGGTCGAGTAATCTATGTGCGTCCTCTTCACAGAATTCAATAGATCTGTAGATATCTCTTGTGATTTCTTCAAGTTCTCTCTGGTATAGTAGTCTGGTGCGCGAATATCGATCGATGTTCTGGGTATATCATCGATCGATAGATTCTGTAAGCGACTCTCGATAGGTGGGTCAAAGGTCGTGTCGATCGATGCTGATGGTGCTGCATCGGTCGATGGTCGTTTCTGAGATTCAAGTTCTTTGCAAAGTGCATCCACCTCTTCTTGTAGTGCTTTTCTCTCCTTGCGAGCAAAGCCATTGCCAGACAGATTCTATAGTAGTTCTCCTTGAAATTTCGATATGGCTTTCTCATGTTCTGACCTCAATCCTGCCATCTCCTAGTTATGTTCACAGGTTCTCTCGTTCAGCATATATGTGACCTCTGCTTGTGTGTAGAGCTTGCAAACTGGAACTCCTTTAGTAAACTGTTCAGCATGCTCTGGTAAACAGATCCAAGAGCGCTCAAACATTGTGGCTCTATTAAGCAGCTTCTCAATATCTTCTTTGTAAACATGGATGATGTCACCACTGATGCTTCTTGCATAACCACTTTCATCTCTGTAGACACCAAATTCGTCTTTCTTTTCCTAGAAGAAACGACAAACTACGTGTTTGAAAGCTCTTTTCCCAAACTCGCGTTGTATATCGGTCGATGCTCTCTTCCAGGTATCGATCGATAGGCGTTGATTTTCTGGATTTGCTGAGTTGGAATGTAGGTTTTCTGCACTGTCTTGCTGATCGTTCTGGTAGATGGGTGGTTGTATGTAGGGACTGACTGGTCCATTGGTCATCTGAAGGATGTCTGCAACGTCTTTTTTGGATATTGGAATGATTCTTCCATCTAGTGCTCGTGCATGACCTTCTGGATCTCTGAAAATACCAAATTCATCCGGAGTTAGTAATGTAAAATCGATTTTATGTGTTTTTACCTCGGATGGTGTAGATGTTGTATCGATCGATGGTAGAGCAGGTGCATCGGTCGATCTGTTGAGGAACATGTTGGTCGATGGCTGGTACTCCGTGTCGGTCGATACGTGTGCTTCAGGTCGGATCGCGGATGGTAGTGGTGCTGTATCCACTGCAAAACTCTCATGATAACTGCTTGCCCAACTTCCAATCGAGTAATCTCCGTCGTGTGGTTCACGTGGGACATAGACTGGTGCGCAGTAAGGTTCGTCGCTTGTTGATTCAAAATGTCGTTTAAGCGATCTGGGTAGGGGCATATCGGTCGATGGAGAAGGGTCTCTATCGGTTGATGGTCCGAAGATGAAGGATGGAAGAGGAAGTCTGACTTCGTCTTCTCGAAGAAATCTATACTCGGTGGCTCGTTCCTCTTCATAATCTTCATCATACTCCTCCTGAGTAGTGATGCTAGCTAGCTCGGGCATGTAATGATCGTTCTCCCAATCATTGGTGCCAAAATTGCTGTCCAGAAACTCTTCCTCGATCTTCTGGAATAGCTTGTCGATCGATGACCATGTGTATATATCGGTCGACTCGGGTTGACTAGTATCGGTCGATGGTAGAAGGCTGCCATCGGTCGATACGTCTGGATCGGTTTCGTACTCGGCCATGGAATCATATTCGTGGGCACAGAAACATGTTGCTACGAGTGCTGGGTTCTTCATCCTTGAAAACTTGATGACTGGAACAGGGTTGTAGTGGATGGTAGGGTTGATGAGGGTTAGACTTAGCTTGTTGGATTTGAGATCACAAACGGCTCCAACTGTGGCTAAGAAGGCTCTTCCAAGTAGTAGAGAAGTCTTGAAGTTGAGCTTGTTGGCCAGGACATGGAAGTCTGTAGGAATTAGGGCATCTCCAATCTGTACCTCAAGGTTCCTAACTATTTCTCCAGAGTTCTGCTGAGAACAATTCACAAAGAAGAAGGATTCTTCAGTAGGCTCTATCTTCAGACCTAGCTGGTTTGCCATAAGCTTGGGTAGGATGCTAACTCCAGATCCTGTATCACATAAGGCACGAGGGAACTCAACACCTCTGATGGAACAGGGTATTGTGAACTTCCCTAGATCGCTCTTCTTCTCTAGTGTGATCTTCTTCTTTAGACTGTCTTTGACTTGGTGAAAAATTCTCTTTATGTCTTTTTCTGTCTCTTTGGTCTCTCTGAAAAACATCCACAATCTGTGTGAAAAGTAGGCCTCTTCAAAGGGTTTCTCTCTAGGTATTCTCAGAACTCTTTTTCTAAAGCTTGAAAATTCTTTCTCATTAGCTTCCCTTTTATAAGGCTTGGGTATCTTCTCTTTCCTTTTTCTGAGAACTCTTCCATGGTTTTCCTTTTCTATCTCCAAAGACTCAAAGATATCCGTTGGTCTCTCCAAGATGGCTGTTTGAGGGCTTCTAGTAGTGTAATACCGCTCCCGAAATGCGTCAATATGTGCACCATCTATCGTGGGGAGTTGCACTCGGCCTTGGGGTACCGTGTATCGGGCGACACTGACTAGAGTGCGTTGGTTGATATCATGGTCTTCCTGTCGATCGATAGGAGGGTCATCATGTCGGTCGATGTTGTGCGGATCGATCTTGACAGGGACGGGCGGATGTGGGTGTCATGCTGCGAAGGCTTCGTGAGGCATAGTCTTGACGGTACTGCACTCGTGAGGGTACTCGTCTAAGTTCATCGATCGACACTCATCAAGGTCTATCGATCGATGTACATGGGATCGTATCGGTCGATGATCACGGGGTGATATCGATCGATAATAATCGCGAACGACGTCACTCTCATCATCAGATCGCTGAATCTCTTCTACTACCTCTTGCCAAAAATCATCATCCAGGATGGCATTGACGTTATGGTTGTTGGCAAGCTCCTGCTTCTTTAGGGCTTCTCATGTCTGAAACACCTGAGTCTCTAGCTTCTTCATATGGGTGTTTAAAGCCTCTAGTTTTGTGGTGAGGGTGTTGTAGACGGAGTCAATCTTTCCATTGAACTCTGTCTGGAGTTTCTGCTGACTCTCAAGGACCTTGTCAAGCATCTCCTCCAGTTTAGTATCTTGGGTGGGTGGGTGTGGGTTGGAGTAGAATGAGTTTCCATAGCTCTTGTTGTTGTTGGGGTTGATGCTGCTGAAGGTGTTAGGCTTTTGTGAACTCTGGTTGAAGTTGCTTCTCTGGCCTGTGTAGTTTCTGTATCCTCCTTGTTTACCAAATCTCTGAAAACCAGCTCCACTGACCCAGTTCACATCTTCTTCTGTATAATCTTCACATGCAGTCTCTGCATCTTCCACTGAACAGATCTGCTTGTTTAGTAACTTCTGAATGGTATCCAGCTATGCTTGCACTTCATTGATGTATTCCTTCCCAAGGAATGATGTAGCTTTTGTCTTCATGAAGTTCTTTGTGTTGTTGCTGGAAGCTAAGTTATCAATTAACTTCACAGCCTCTTGTGGATTTTTAGCGTTGAAGTTGCCATCACTAGCTGTATCAAGAGCTCTTTGATAATCCAAGGTGATGCCTCTGTAGAAAGTGCAAAGAAGTTGCACTTTGTTGAATCCGTGGTGTGGGCAATCTCTTTGGTAGGACTTGAATCTGTTCCATGCATCTTTGAATGACTCTTCAGAATTCTGAGTGAATTCTCCTCCATTCTTCAGCGCGTGACTCATCAAAGAAGTTACGCAGGAATGCGTTTTTGATGTCGCTCCAGGTAGTGAGAGAACCTGGTGGTAGTTGTCTCAGCCACTGTGAAGCTTCTCCAGATAGAGAGTACTTGAAAATCTTGCAGAGAAGATAGACTTGAGGGACTCCATTGACTTTTATGACGGTTATGAGATCCTCGAAACTCTCCAGATGGTCCATAGGATGCTAATTGGACAACCCACAGAAGGGTATTTGCCTACAAGGGTGTAGTACTGCGGCTTAAGTTCGAAATCTCCTCTCTGAATAGCAGGAGGGCGGATGGCTGATCGGTTGGAATAGAACTGATCTGGACAGTTGTAGTCAGCCAAAGATCTAGCTTGGTTAGCCTCTTCTACAGGTTAAATGATGTATGTAGGTACAGCTTCTTGCTCAGGAATGATCTCTTTCTGAGCGTTCAGCTTCTGACCCGCTGCATTACGCAGGTGACCATCTCGATCACGCATGTCTCCATTCTCATCGGTAGTGAGAATAATAGGTGTTACCATGTCTCGCCGGTTAGTATCGATCGATGTAAGGTAAGGTGTATCGATCGACGTCGGATGAAGGGTATCGGTTATGGATGTTTAAACGGGCTAGAAGCCCGCGGGCTTAACGGGCGGATTGTAAACGGGCTGAGCCCGTACCCGTTTAGTTATAGATCAAATCATAACGGGCTCTTACAGGGTCGGCCCGTTAAAAGTGTTTATTAAACGGGTTTACCCGCGAATAAAAGGGTGCCCGTTTATTTTTTTTTTCAGATTAGAAAACGGCGTCGTGTACTTGTCTTAGGGTTTCTTTCAGATTAGAAAGGTTGCCGACTTCACTTTTTTCTCGATCTCTCTACTCGATCTCTCTCCTCCCGACGAAGCAACCACCATAAGCTCTCTTTCCTCCGCCACCACGAGCTCTCTCTCCGATTCGCAGACCACCACCACTCTCTCTCTCTCTCTTCTCCGACGCAGACCACCACACCGCTCTCTTCTCGATCTCCCACAAACCTGTATCAACTCTGTTTAAACCAAGTTTATAAGAATCATCTCTTGTTTAGCTGTTAGCCTGTTACTTGAATGATGTGATGGGTTAATGGGTTTTGCGTGATTAGAGTTCTGTTCTCTGGTTTTGCGTATTCAATTGAGAATTTTGCAGGCTTACCTTGTTTGTGAATCATAGTACGTACATTGACTTAATTTTGTGGCAGTGTTAGTTTTGTGAGGATACGTGGTGGCTGAGAGCACGTGAGCGTTGAACGTTTTTCCACCGGTTCTCATGTGATTCTTAATAGCTTAAGACAGAAATAAGGATAGCTCCAAACTGTCTCATCCACTTGTCTCTCGTAATGATTTTGTTTTATGTTTCTTTTTTTTGTCATTTTTCTATTTCTTTACCCTTTGAGTTTCTCAACGTGGTTGCTGAGATTAGTTTCAGATTTTTGAGTTGTTTTGTCAAAAAAAAAGTCTATGCGTTGCAACGTTTGAGTTCGAAACTCGTGAATACTAATCCCACAAGCTTGTAGTTTTAATGTAAAGTCTATGATTAGGTGAGTGATTGGTACTATTTATCAACCAGACAATTCAATTCATAGCAGTTATTAGACTACCGTCTCTTAGTTTTTAAAGTCAGTCATTAATCAAACCATTTATGTTTGGTGTGTTCAAATAAATTTGTTATAATAATTGTGTGTTGAAACAATTTTTTTTGCAGAGAAAAGCTTCATGTAGATGGAGTATGGGTCACTTTTGAAATTAAGAGAGGAGGAAGAAGTTTATGTAATGGTTTGCAGTTTTTTTTTTTAAATTTCAGATACAAAGATTAATGATAAAACTGTTTGTTGTATTTCACTTTATGAGTTTCAGATACTATGTACTCAAGAGAGTGTTTTATTATATTTCACTTTATAATCAGATGGTTATAAATATATATTAGGTACACAAATCATGTTCATTACATAAAGAACAAGTGAAATATTTATAATTGCATTTAAAAACAGATAAATGTTAAAATATAAAATTGCATTTCCAAAAAAAAAAAAGCTAAACGGGCCTAACGGGCTTAACGGGTCTAAACGGGCAATAACTAAATAAACGGGTTGTTTTTAAACGGGCTTAAACGGATAACGGGTCTAAATGGGCTATATATTAAACGGGCCTAAACGGGCTGGGCCTTAAACGGGCAGGGCTTAAACGGGCCCGGGTAGCCCGTTTTAACATCCCTAGTATCGGTCGACGAACGGTTGTTGATGTCGAGCGATGTGACGATGAGAGTATCGGTCGACATTAGAGGTGTCTCGGTCGACTGTGGTAGGCAAGTATTGGTCGACAAAGATGTGTTGATGTCGATCGATGCGGAGCGTAGGTCTTTGCGGATGCTACGTTCCAAGCTGTGAGGGTCTTCTGAGTACACAAGTTGTTTGTTCTTGTTGCTTCTAGTACTGCTGGGCATGTACCTGAAAAAGACAAGAAAATTTTTTTGGTGTCAGAAGATAAATAAACAATAAAAGAAAAATAACCTAGACCTAATCAGATTAAATTTAATGGCTATCAAAGTTCCCTGGCAACGGTGCCTAATTTGATATCACTCAGATGTTTAACCCTAAGAAGTGAATTACTCTCTCAAATAAGAGGTTCAGTTGTAGTGCTTAGGGATCGAATCCACAGGGAACTAAGGAACACAATAGATGTAATCCTAAGTGATTATGCTAGGTTGATTAAGTTAAAATAGTAAATTGCAGTTTGTGAGCAATGGTAAGTTGCTCAAGAGAATAGGTTTTGGTTTAAAACAATAAAAGAAAGTAGTTAGATTCAAAGTTGCTATTCAGATAATCATGATTATAATTCTACAGATGTTTTAGTGAATTGCTTGCAAGATATATAAGAACTTTGATTCTTAGACAGATCTAATAGCAATCGCTAAATAGACTCATCCATTGACCTTATTGCCGGCAATATCGACCGATGTTTTGACAGCGATATCGGACGATATGGGTTGCCGTCGATCGATAACTCTATAGGAGTATCGATCGATATAGCATAAGATCGAATCGAAACTGTGTTCACCAAGATCATAGACCGGCTCCCGCACATCCCTAAAGAATCTAAGTTTATGCCAAATGAGTTCAGGACGATGATTAACAAGTTAAATCACATCCATGATCATACTCTAGGTAGCTACTCTAGAGTAAGCATTAGGGTTCATTTGGATAATGAATATCAACAACTCAACATTCCATAGTTGAGGCTAATCCCTCATAACTATTTGAACCCTAAAGCTAACAAACTAATCTACTCAAACATAGCTAGGAGATTCATAACAGCAAGGTAATAATAGAAATTCATGAGATTAGAAGATTGAACTCTTGGTTCTTGGAACAATAAATCTCTTTGTGTGTTTCTTCTAAATCTAGAATTCTATAACCTTTGAGAATTAAGATGAAAAGAATACTTTATTGCTAAGTATATAATAGTATCAATAGAACAAAAAAACTTAAAAGGAAGCAAAAGCATGTCTAGCCAAAACACATAGGCAAAACTATAAATATGAGTTCCATTAGGTTAAATACTCGTCAGGGGCATTATTGTAATATTGGGAAGACTTGGGCTTCAAGTCGGCCAAGTCGGACTTGTTCTCCACGCTTCATATCGATCGATGGTACATGGTGTACATAGATCGATGGGGTATCTCGACTTCATCTTCTATGGAAGCGTCATCGATCGATGACACAGGGTGTGTATTGATCGATATGTATCCTTGTTGTCTGATCTTCATAGTCATCTCGGAAAACTTTTCTTTAAGCTCCATAAGGGCACCTAAATCGTCACTTTACTCGAAAATGCTCCTGAACCCGAAAACATACCTAATAGACTCCAAAACATATATAAAACTTATAAAAACATATCAATACCATAGCTAAAAGCGAGTCAAAATCATGGTATATCAATACTACACGGAGGTATAACAAATTTGAGCCCTACATATTGGCATTTCAAGCAGACCAAGCTTGTTATATTTCATATATGAGGATTTTCAAGCAGACCAAGCTTGTTATATTTCATATATGAGGATCAGACAATCTGGAATACCTTGGTTAGCCGCTATAAAAGTTACACCTCGGCTGAGTAGTGAGTGAGAAACAACCGCGTTTGCAAGAAGATGTCGTAACTGAAGTGGATGTGCATAAACAACCTACTGATAAATAATATATAACTTATGAAGTTTGGAATTTGAGGTTGTGATTTTAGGAGATAAACACGGGTCAACCCTATTTAGTCGTAATATCACCTCTACTTTACGGCGACATTAATGAAAATTGTCCCTTATTTTGTTGTAAAGCGATGTAGACTCAAAGAAGTCGTAAATGTACCTCTACTTTACAACAAAATGTAAATTTAGTTTCTACTTCGTCGAAAAATTTCCTATAATGACACGAGTAGAACTGGACTTGTGCACATTTCTTTGAAATATGTGTATGGGACCCCTTTCTGGTGGAGGCCTTTTTCTAAAAAAATATTATATGTATATATTATAAATAGTTTCCATAATAAGATAAAATAAATAAAAATTTAATAAAGTTTTTAATCGATGAAAATTATTGTAAAATATTGGACAAATTCTATGTTGTAATGATACAAACTATTTTACTATAAAAACAATTTTTAATTTATGTTGTAAAATAATTTTAAATTGTTTTTTTGATCAAATAGTTTTAAATTTTTTTAATCCACAATTTAAATATAAAATTTGTAAACTATAAATAATTAGTAAATATTTGTATTTTGTATAAGAAAATTACAGGACCGGCACACACGGGTTCGGTTACCTTCGATAAAGAGCTTCGGCCGTTTCAAAAACCTTGCGAGGCTCTGGGTTCACATTTTTAACCCACTATACTATAAAGCCCATAATTATACAAACCATTGTCCAGCTCATGTATGGTTTCTGCCTGTACAAACTGGGAGCGGAACAAAAGTACAGTAATCTTTATGTCGGAAACAAATCTTCTAAACTACTCAGAAGAGAAAGATTTTGTTTTTTTCTCGAAACTGAATATTTGGTCTTTTATCTAATTTGTATAATTTGGAAGAGGATGTCGGATCTTCCAAGAGATTTAGCAGAGGAGATAATCTCTCCAGTGAAATCTAGGAGAAGATTCCGATTCCGATTCCGATCTGCTTCAAAAAAGTTGAACACTTCAGCCAAATACCGGAGCTTTACAAAGAAGCACCGTGCGAAGGATACGACTATGGCGGATCTTCCAAGGGATTTGGCAGAGGAGGTGTTCTCGAGGCTTCCGGTGACATCTTTGAGAGGAGTAAGATCCACCTGCAAAAAGTGGAACACTTTAACCAAAGATGAGAGCTTTTTGAAAAAGCACATCGGTGAACAAGCATCAACGGAGGAGTTAACGGTGGTCATGGTGATGGAGTTTCGGGTTTATTTGATGGCCCTCAATCTCCACAGCCCATCTATAACCTGTCAAGGTAAACTTACTAGCCTTGACAATTCAGATAGAGTTGATATATCACTAGTCTATCACTGCGACGGTCTATTGCTATGCATCGCAAAAGACTTCGATAGTTTTGTTGTGTGGAATCCATACACAAGCCAAACCTTGTGTCTCAAGCCCAGAAGTCCTCACCCTAGATTGGACTGGTACTCCTATGCTATTGGTTACGAGAATAGCAAATCATGCCGCAGCTACAAAATTTTGAGATTTGTTGATCCCCTCGTTGATAAATTTGTTGAATATGAGATCTACGAGTTGAGCTCTAATTCATGGAGGGTTATTGATGTCACTTCCGACTGGAATATATGCTATTATGCACGCGGCGTGTCTCTCAAGGGAAATACTTATTGGTTTGCTCGAGAAAGGTATCCAGCTAAACCACCAATTGGAGAACCATTTGAGGTTGCTGATTTCTTGATTTGTTTCGATTTTACAACCGAGAGGTTTGGTCCGCGTCTCGCTCTGCCCTTTCACACTGGGTTTGAATGTACTGTCACTCTTTCTAGTGTTAGAGAGGAGCAGCTTGCCGCGTTATTTCAGATTGATAATTCGTTGTACATGGAGATTTGGGTTACTACTAAGATTGAGCCTGATGAGGTTTCGTGGAATTTGTTCTTAGCAGTGGATATGGACCCACTCTTAGATTTTCAGTTTGGAATTTCAGACGGAAGTTTCTTCATTGACGGAGAGAATAGAGTCGTGGTTTTTGATAAAGACGCTGGTATGGGCTTCACTCGCAACATCGCTTATGTGATTGGAGAGGGTGGATATTTCAGACAAGTAGATCTCGGAGAATCTTTAGAATTTCATTGTCCATATGCATGCTCATATGTTCCAAGTTTAACTCAAATCAAGCAATGAGATGAAAGGGAAAAAAAGAAAACAATATCAAATCAAGCAACCGGGGCAGATGGACTAAGAAATAATCTAATTCTTCATATTCTTTTTTCAGTCCCTGCCAATATCTATGTCTCTTTTGAAAACAATAAGTCAATTATGTATTTGGTTCAGACAATATCTTTGTTCAGGAGATTTCACCTGATCAACTCAAACTCTTTGGTCTTTTTTCTTTTCTTTTTTGTATTTTGACATTTTACTAGTGATAATTTCCATTGCGCATATGGCAGATGCTCTTGTTGTTATAAGCTCTGCTTCTTATTTGCATTCGCCGAGTACAGGGACAACAAATGAAACACCTGGTGTGGAAAAATTAGTACATCCCTTCAAAGCTCAGTTTAAACACCTGAGGGGAAAGTCACATACAGTGCTAAACACCTGACTGAAAACATGTCGTCTGTAAAACCTTATTTTGAATGCTCTAAAGAAGTTGCAATCTCTTAACACATCTTTTCCTCTTATTAAACTATAGGGCATCTTGAAAGCAAAGCAGTACTGATGATGAAGTTGAAATGAGCCTACCATCTGGTTTAATAGAGAAACATGTTTTCACAGCCCATTTCACCTGATGTGCTCTACAAGTTTGTGTTTGCTTGGTGTTGACTGGCAGAAGATATTGTGTTATTTATATATACTTCTAACATAAATCTTTTATATATTGAATTACAAATCACTTCACCAGTCATATGCTGCACGTAATAAATGTTTACAAATTGTTTTATAAAATTCAGTTAAACAGGATAATGCTTTATAAAGTTGAAACATATTAGTTGGAAAAAAAAAGAAGATGAAAAGTATAACAGTTTTTCAAAAACAGTCTACAACCCACAATCCTTATTCTTTGTCCACTGTCTTTTGTTTTTCCATATATCTATGTATTTTAGATTAAATAAACATTTATCAGAGAACTCCTCATCCATCGAAAACAGATTGAAAACTTGTGATCTTTCTTCGATTTCAAAATCTTAATCCATATTTGGGGTCATATAGGATGTCATGAGCCAGTGCTGAAACTGATTTGTAAGAAACATATCTCAATAAAACATATTTGTTATTTCTCGGTGAAGCTATCTCCCATCCTTGTAAAGTTTTGTTGGCTTTGGCAAAAGATAGCTCCATTGAACCGGTTTAGAGTTAGAAAGGTTTGAGAAAGAGTGGACATGGTGAATGTGGAGATTTGACCCGAACAAAGTCTTTACCAAGAAAAAGAGAACAAAAGAGGCATTCCCAAAAAAACGTGGCCGTAACGACTGCACTTTACGACTATATTCATAAATATATAGTCATAATTTTACGTCTATGTAACGACTATATAACAACGAAAAAAAGAGACGTCGTAAATTGGAGATCAAATTCTTACGAAATGGATTCGTCGTAAATAAGTCATAAAGAAACGACTACGTTTGTGAAAAAATTCCGTAGTCGTCGTAAAGAAGTCGTTAGTTTACGTCTTATTTACGATGAATACTTTTGCATCTAGTTGGCGATTAAATTACGCATACGTAGTAGTTGATTTGTAGTAAATTGATTTTGCTCGTAAATTCGTGGTAACATTACCATCTACCAAATCGAAATTTTCCAATAAGTTTGCCATTCGTTCGCATTTTTAAGATACACAAAAAACAAAATAAGAGAATAAAAATGTCTCGAGATATTTATGATTTTCGGAGTTGGATGTATGGGCATAATGATTATGCGGGAAGAGTAACAAACGAGTTCCTCAACAGGATAGAGATATTCATGTATCAGGCCGGAAACACGTCTCTTACGCAGGAAACGTATAAAATGTTTTGTCCAAGTCGTAAGTGCAAGAATACCAAATTTTCTCTTAGTAAAATGGTTTGGAAACATATAGTAAATAGATGATTTACCCTACATTACTGCATTTGGTTTCATCATGGGGAAGGTGATAGTACGAAGGAAGCTAGTATTAGTAATCAGTTTGAAAATGTTCGTAATAGAGAACAACGTTAGCCTTCTGAAAATTACCTTTTGAAGGATCAAGTGGTAGATCATAATAGGATGCATGATATGGTTGTAGATGTATTTCGTTAAAAAAACCTCAGTAATTGCTGAAGAAGTAGAAAATTTTATGCCGACATATGTTGTAAAAAATGTTCGAGACATAATGTCAGATTGGACATCTAGGATGAAAACAAAAAGAAGTTTGGTGGTCGAGTACAAAAGACGTTCACAGTGCCCACACATATATACTCCTTAACTGTGAGGAGATGCATGAGTTTAAAAGGTAATTAAAACTATTTCTGCAATTTTATATTATCTTGTATATGTATAATTATTGCAATGTACTTAATTAATGACGATCATTTGTAAAAACAGCGATTTTGTTGCCCAAGTTGAAGAAGTTATACCAGGAATATCAACTAATGATCTCAACAAAAAGAAATATCAACATTTCGTGAAATGGTGAAAAACACATGTATAAATTGCAATATAATTAATTACAATATTTTATCATAATTTATAATACATATTAATTAATGAATTACGTACATGTTGATTATGATAATCCATTCTATCGTCTGTGGGTTCTTGAATTGATACAAATTCTGGTCGCTAAGGTGGTCACAACACCTATGTATTTCACACGAGGTTACACTTTTCACACTTACGAATATGGAAGTCGTCGAGCAACGGTGAACTATGGAGTATGTGTCAAAGGTGAAACATATTTCTATGGAATGTTACAAGAGATCATCGAAGTGGAATTTCCGGGTTTAGTGAAGATGAAATGCATCCTCTTCAAATATGACTGGTACGACCCCACCGTCAATAGAGGTATTCGGTATAACAAGTTTGGAGGTGTAGATATCAATGTTACATAGAGGTACAAAAAAATTGAGCTCTATATATTGGCACCTCACGCAGACCAAGTTTGTTTTATTCCATATATGAGGATCAGAAAACCTGGAATATCTTGGTTAGCCGCTATAAAAGTTACACCTCAGAATTGAGTAGTGAGTGAGGAACAACAGCCTTTGCAAGAAGATGCCGCAACTGAAGTAGAAGTGCATGAACAACCTACTGATGAAATTTTACTTATTGATCCGCAAAATCTAGGATATGAAGATCTTCCAGACGATAGAGCGGACGAAGCCATCGAAAATGAATTTGAAGAAAGCGATGACCCGGATGATGCTTTCGATGAATGCGAGTAATCAGATTATATAGTTTTGGGATCTATTGTATTATTAATTTTTACAAATTCTGAGATTTGAAGTTAGTTTAATTTGGAGTTTAGATTATATCCGGAAAAAAGAATTACATTAATCAAATTCTGATAGTATGAAGTTTGTAGTTTAGAAATAATAAATAACTTATGAATTTTTGGATTTGGGGTTGTGATTTTAGGGAATAAACACGGATCGACCCTATTTGGTCATAACATTAATGAAAACTGTCCCCTATTTCGTCATAAAGCCATGTAGACTCAAAGAAGTCGTAAATGTACCTCTACTTTACGACAAAATGTACATTGTCTCTACTTCGTCGGAAATTTTCCTATAAATATGTTGTCCTCTCCCATTCTAAAGATGCACTAAAAAATTTCTAAAAAAAACCTCTAAAATTCCTAAGATATTTGTGACAATATCTTGGTGAAACGCTCCCAAAGAGATTTACCAGACGCTTGGGGATTCCTCCTAAGTAACAGAGTTTCTCGGTTACTTGGGACGAGTCCTCAGGGGTACGATAAATCTCTCTAGAGCATTTAGGGTAAATTTCATGTCGTCGTAATTGAGTAGGTAAGTACTCGCACTAGTGGTCCTAAATAGTCGCAAATAGCAGTTCTTAATTTGTCATAATTGATATCGTCATAATGTGGTACACATGTCGTCCTTAATTGGTTATAACATGTAGTCCTTGATTCTTTGTAACACCTTATTCGTTGTAATTTACTAACTTCTAAATTTTGACGACCACCAAATCTTTATATAAACTCGTGAGCAGTCGAACCCATTTCGTCGCAATTTCCTCTCTCTAACAACCAGTCCCCCTCCACTCTCCCTCTCTAAGGTATGGTTTTTTTGTTAAGTTTTAGTTTTAGGTTTAGGTGGTTAGTTTAACATGGAATTAAATTAGGTTTGGAGTTTAGGATGAAATTAGATTAGATTTAGATTTAGTATTACATTTTTTTTTAAAAAATGATTTAAATTAATTAATTGTTTGTAATCTTTTTTTTTTTAAAGATCGACGTTATGGCTTCCGGTAGAAAGAGAATTAGGAATCTTGCGGACATAACACCTTCATATGGAGATACATTTCTTGATCGGTCGGATCCATCAACTTCTATCTCTGGCACTGCATACGCGCGGGAATTTTTCCCGGAGAGCCAAGAGTAGGGAAGATCACCACATATGACTCACCCGTCATATGTGCCACCTGCTCCGTATGTGGATCCCGTTCAGTATGAGGCGGCTCCTGCTCAGTATGAATCTCCTACATACTATCCTCAGCATGACCATTGATACCATCCTGCACCACACCATCCTGATCATCATGAGGAGCATTCCCCCAATCCAAATCCTAATGCTGCCTCTGTTCCCGAAGCCGCTCCGGCTCCTTCTCCTGATGTCCATTCGGATTTGCTAGTGCCACTGACTGCTCCCTATGCTAGATTTACGGTGGAAGATCTTCTCCAGATGTTGGGACGAGAAGGTTTACCCATCATCGGCCAACCAACAGTTTCTGGTAATTTTAGAAATTTTTAATTATTAAAATTGTAATTATATTTATTACAATTATATATCAATGTAATTTATTTTTAAAAAAATTGTAGGTTTGCAACGGACAATCGCGTGGGACGGAATCATCAAGGCAAACTTCTGGGACGCGCATTCGAACTAAAGTCTTACACCGGACCACGTTCGGAGGACTTGGTTCAAGTGCTCTGCGGTAAGTTTTTATTTATTTATTTAATTAATTCACTTTGAAATTTATTTATTATAAATTTCTTATTTTCATTATTTTTTTTTTAACAAAAATTGAATTGATCTATTGCTGTCAATGAGAAAGTGAAGGTATGATTCTACGATAAGGTGAAGCTACGCCAGAAGAACATTGTTGGCGATTGGAAGGAGAAGTGGAGGGTTTTACAAGATGACGCAAAACCCATCTACATCACTGATCACGTTTGGACTGGCTTGAAGGCTTATTGGAATTTGCCTACTTCAGTTCGAAAGTCCCTCCGTTGCTCCACGACTCTGTCGACGCATGATGCTAAGGGTAATTTGCCATCGCCCCACACTTCCGGGCAGACCCCACGCACCGGGAAAGCTCTAAAAATCGTAAGTACTAGAACTTTTCTTATTTTTTTAAATATTGATATATTGTTTATTGAATTCATAAGTTTAATTTAAATTATTTTGTAGGACACTTGGGAAGGAGCACCACCATCTTTTTCTCGGCTTTACAAGATGACGCACCAGCATTCTGATAGGACGTTTGTAGATTCTCGAGCAGAAAAGATCTACAACGATGTGGAGGCTCGGATCCAGGAGGTCCAGACCCAGTTGTCGCAACAAGGCGAACCGGTCCAGCTATCCACCGTCAAACAAGAAAAAATATTTGAGCAGGTAAAATATTCAATCATAATTAATTATAATTATCTTTTATATTTGATATTTTAAACTTTTAGTTTAATATATGTACTAATTTATATTCATTTCATTAACTGAATGAAGGTCCTCCAAAAGAAAAGAGGACAGATGGTCGGGATCCATTCGATGAATGATGTCCCGAGGACGAGAGCTGAATAAGCTCAAAGAATGAATGACATTGATGTTTGGTCTCTGATGAAGTTGACTTCGTCTGACTTCACTTTACTCGAGATCGCATGCCCTCTCATGCTTACAATAAGCTCCATTCAAAGAAGATAAGACCGTTATGAGTTGCTGCACGAATCAATGATAATGTTTATTCTATCGACCTTTCTGCAGATATTACAACTTCAGATTTCTTCAATGTACATTACCTTTCCAAATACAGTCCACCAGACACACCATTTGATTCAGGGATGAATTCTACTCACCCCGGAGGACCTGATGCAGCAGCATTCATGAGGCGCGAAAGTATCATGTTTCTCGTTTGTTTTCTTTATTGTTTAAACTTAGGATTTTCTTTTAAATTTCATTTTTTAGTTGGCTTTTTATTTCATATTCTAAACTGGTTTGTGGTTTCTGAATCTCGATATAAGGAGAGCTATAACCCTCATGTTTTGGTACATTTTGATTTTAATAAAGAGCTATGCTTTTATATCTTGTTCGATTTAATTCAATTCATCAAATAAAAAATTAGTTTTAAGAAGCTATCACAAGAAACTCGTGATCGATTTAAGAATAGGTCTCGTAGAATCCTAGAATTTTTAGATCGACCGTTCACTCATACGTTGCACCACATATGTTGTTCAATAATGGTCTTTTTCCGTAATTAAATTAGTGAGTAAACTTTTCCACCATGGGAAAAACATAATGTTAGCTAAATGCCCACATTCAGTTTACTAGGACGGTATATCAAAACGTAGATATAGCTTTAAGATTTGTTATTGATAAACATAAAGTTTTGTTTTATTATTAGATTTAGATTTGTTCTTAATAAATATAAAATATCTTATATAACAAATCTGAGTTTTCTCTTTTCTCATGATGCCACATCAGTAGAGAGCATGGGAAAAAAACGACACTTCAGTGATTCTCCTAACCAATTCGTCTCTAAATTAAATTCCCGCATATTTTGGTTTACTAATACATTTCTAGACAGGCTTTTATTACGGAACTGGGGTTGGACTTTTTAAACAATTACGAGCCCATCATAGTATTAGTTTTTTTTATTACTCTTTGTGTTTGCGATCTTCTTCTTGTAGTCGATGAAATTTTCAGAAACTAGAAAGTTGTTCTGATCACCGTAACGTCAGAGCCTTGCATTAATACATGATTAACTTTGATCTTTATTTATTTATTTTGCAGACTGGATGCTTCGAGATACCAAACGATTATGTTAGAGATATATGTGAATTAGCCTCCTCTGTTCCTAACTAGGTTCGAATCCTCGCGCAAGCACGGGGATATTGTCTTTGTTTTCCTTACCTTAAGTTGTCAAGGAGTTGCTGTAGTTTGTGAAGTTGCTATTGAAATTGTATAGTAGGTGTGAGTAAAATTGTATATTATGTGTTTCGTGGGTTTTTTTTTTTCATAAACTCTAAGTTGCTTTGTATGGTTAGAACTGATTATGTTGTAGTGAGTTTATAGTAATGTGTTCAAATGGCTTATCCCCAAATCCGATAATATGTTTGTTGCTTCTCTGAATTATTTAAAAAATTGTTAGTGGTTTTGTATGTGTTACGGTTAGTACTCTTATGTTGTTTTTTGGGTGTAAAGACTGAGTTAGCAACTGAAATTGCATCTATTGTAAAACTGTAAAATAGAAATGGTTTAACTGTCTTTTAATTTTAGATTGTAATATTCATTTTTAAGTTAAGAGTATTAAAATTCATGTTTACATGTCCGACGTCTATGCATTGTTGACGTTAAACTTTTCACATCAACGCTCCCTTTGTTATTTGATGTCATAATAATTCTTACACTAGAAAAAAGTTGTTTACAGCAAATAAAGAAACAACCAAAATTCAAAGTAGAGAAAACATGTGAAAATAGACAATTGAAATGAAATGAAAGCTGAGTGGGGTTGACGGTTAGATGGCCTTGCAATAATCACTCACTGACAGTTTATGTTTGCTCCAGTTGGCTGCAGAACCTGGCAGACATGCTTCACCAACTCCATGTGAATCTTTGGCACATCCTAAGAACAGTAGGACATGTGTGTTAGTATATATAAGCAAGTTAAAAATCTGTGAACACATAGACAATTTTACCTCTGCTTGAGTGCCAAATAGGCCTTCTCTAATTGTTGAGATCGTGAACGTACAGTAATTTGGAGTGAAATTGTAGGAGAGTCACATGTAGCTGAAAAACGTATTCATTACCAGCTTGCTCCTCAAGACATCTTGGTAGCTTCATTTCCTCTACTCATCTAAACTAAGTAAGGGGTTTGTGAAAGGAAAACATACCTCTCAAGAGCCAGACTTGGTGCCTCTTTCTTGATGAGATTTGTCATCTCGCTGTTGAAGAACACAGGCACGGGTTCTTTCTGTCATCAACAGCTAGTTGAGCATGGAATCGGGATTCAGAGGACGTGAATTGTTAGAAGATATTTATATTAGGTTGTTACTTTTAAAATGGATCAGGAATAACAGTTTAGGTCTGATGACTTTTCACATTGGAAGAAATACATCGGTTGCAACCTGCTGCAACTGGTGCAAGAAACAAAGGACCAGCCCTTTTGTTGGAGGACACCAACATTCTGAGCCTTGAAAAGAAAAATCAGCTTCATGTGTCTCAAGTAGGACAACATGGCTAGCCTTAGGTCTATTCTAAAACAACATAAGAGTACTAAAGTATGTTGAAAGAATGAGTGTTGCCTGCTCATTGGAGATGGAGATGAACGCGTGCAGGTCTCCTACTGACATGAGCTCCTTCTTTTTTTCCCTTCCATGGAATCAACTCTATGCTACTCCACCTCCAAAGCTGCATGAAGCAAGTATGTGCAACACATATAAAATTGCTGGTTAGATACCAGTTGAGAATTTTTGTGATGGTCCCATTGACATATGTTGTCAATATCACACAAGAAGGCAATCATATACAGTAAGTTACTACCACCATAACTAATACTGATACAAAATCCATATAATGCTCTTTAATTTTTAATCTTGGACACTGGTGGTACTCACACAATAAATCAGATCGATAGTGTAACGACAAGAATAGTTTATACAAAAGAGAAGATTATCTTCCAACAACTACACCTATAAGAGCATGTCAAAGTAAACGATAGTGCTATAACCCAAGTCAAAAAGATTACATTGTAAGTTTAAAAAAAAAAACTCTAGTGATGGGTTTGGTGATCAGAAAGAAACCAAACTAAAATAGAATATATATAATTATTAACTAATTTATCTATAAAGAATAAGAAATATTATGAGGAAAGTCGCTAGAAATTTGAAGTTGTTAAAAGTTTCAATTATAAAAGCCGAGTCAACGTCAATGCCACAAAAGAGGAAGCAGTGATCATACAATAAATTCTTTGTGATCCACCACGATTCCATTCCTTATGCTCTTGACTTGATCTGAATCAATATTTATCCTGAGATATCCTCCACCTCAAATAAAAAAATATCAAACCAAATTTCAAAACTGCAGAAAAGCTTCATATATCTGATTCTTCATATTTCAGTCGATGGATCTTTCTACTCTACTGAACACAACATAGTCTCTTGCAGGCCGCTTTACCCCAAGCTCACACTAACTGATAACTCTAGAGACCAGAGAGATTAACTTACTGATGCATATAGTTCACAAACCATAAAGCATCCAATGTGATTGGATCTTCCTCCGTTTCCTCCATATCGGACGTCGTCGTCTACCACAAACAAACGCTTTCTTCTTCTTTGCTTGAAATTGCGAATCTTGCAACAACACCTGATTCTACAATCTTGGTTAAAAGCTGTGACATTTCAATTTAGGAGTGATTAAATAAGAGATATGGATCTAAATATTTTTTTGAGGAACTATGTATACTGGGACGGATCTTTTCAGAGATGAAACGGTACCATCATACACGGTACGCATTGGCTCGTCAGTGATTCTCATCGCGGGGCTCCTCCTTTCTTCTGAATCTCGATTTCTCTTTGCTTATCCTTTCGGATCAGACCTAGGTTCTCGCGTTGGGCCTCTCGCTCGGTGTAATAGCAAGAGTTAGATAGATAAATCAAAACCCAAACTAGAGTTCACCAAGAACTTAAGAATGGAGAATCTACCCTAGAAAATGATCAACGAACAAGAGGGATCACCTTGAAGGAGAATAGACTCGAAAAATATTTGGATTGTGCTCAGGGAGCTAAGAGAGGGATAAGATAATACTTTTCTGATTGATTCCTGACACAGAAGTGACGTGATACATAAAGACAAATCTGCTAACGGTCACATACGACACCGCAGATAGCTAGCTAAGGATAAGAGAGATAAGGACAAACCCCTTATCTNGACACAGAAGTGACGTGATACATAAAGACAAATCTGCTAACGGTCACATACGACACCGCAGATAGCTAGCTAAGGATAAGAGAGATAAGGACAAACCCCTTATCTTATTAAACCGAAATTAAACCGAAATGTTTAAACCAGACATGAAAAGTAAAGATAGGTCGGTTAGGTGTTAATGGGCTTGAGAGCCTGTAACACTACTCCCCGTTTCAGAAAATCCTTGTCCTCAAGGATCAAAGGTTGGATGCTTGGCAATGAAGTCTTGATAAAACTCCCAGGTTGCTTGCTCTGGAGGGTATCCTTTCCATTGCACCAGTACCTTGGTAACTGCAGCATTGCGGTGCTTCACCATTTTCTTCTCCAGTATACATTCCGGCTCCTTGGCGGTGCCTAAGTCCTGACAGTACTGAGGTAGAGATGGGGCGCCGGATGGTGGGTTTGGGCACAATTTTAGCTGACTCACATGGAAGGTATCATGTATCGAGGCCTCAGCAGGAAGCTCTAACTTGTAGGCAACAGAACCCACTCTTTCTAGCACTTTGAAAGGACCATAAAAGCGAGGAGAGAGCTTATGTGGGATGGACCTGTTCTTCAGGGTGTGTTGGCGATAGGGTTGGAGCTTTAGGTAAACATGATCACCCACTTTGAACTCCCTGTTGGAACGGTGAGCATCTGCGGATTGGCGCATGCGGTTCTGAGCGCGGAGGAGGTGAAATTTGAGCATGTTTATGATCTCCTCCCTTTTCTGCATATTGCGATCCACAATGGCAGAGGAGCTTTCACCTGGTAAGTAAGGTAGGTGTGTTGGGGGTGGTTGACCAAAAATCACCTCAAAAGGAGTGCAACGGATGGCAGAGTGGTACGTGGTGTTGTACCACCACTCAGCTAGAGGCAGCCACTTGCTCCAGGAATGTGGTGCTTCTGCCGTCATACAGCGGAGATAAGTTTCCAGCGTTTTGTTTGTGGCCTCCGTCTGACCGTCAGTTTGGGGGTGGTAGGCTGTAGAACGCTTCAGATCAACACCTTGCACCCTGAACAACTCTTTCCACACTTCGCTCAAGAAGGTAGGGTCCCTATCACTGATGATATCTTTAGGTAAGCCGTGAAGCTTGAAGATGTTGTCAAGGTATGATTGAGCAACCTCAATAGCCGTGTAAGGGTGTGAGAGACTGATAAAGTGAGCGTTCTTGCTCAACCTGTCAACAACAACCAATATGCAGTGTTTACCATTCGAAGGGGGAAGGCCCTCGATGAAATCCATGCTTATAGATTCCCAGACGCCATTAGGGATAGGTAGAGGTTGAAGGAGACCGGGTTTTGCTGCCAAATCATTCTTATTTTTCTGACAGACCACGCAGTTTCGGACGTAGTGTTGAACTTCAGTGTTCATTCGAGGCCAGTAAAATAAAGATTTTATCCTCTGGAGTGTGGCATCGCGACCAGAGTGGCCTCCCACCGCAGAATCATGCAGCCATCGCAGGATGTGGAGTTTTATCTCCTCACTGTTACCCACAACCAACTTGCCTTTCCTCCTCAGTTCATCGTTGTAGAAGGTAAAAGAGGGGTGTGAAGTCTTGTTTACCTTCAACTCTGTGATGATTTTCCTCAGGTTTGGGTCAGTTTCCCACAGGAGCTTGATGGAGTCAAAGAAGCCGTGGTGAGATTGAGAGAGGGTGATGTTGAGCAATTGAGAACCTGAGACGCGGGACAGTGCATCCGCTGCCACGTTTTCCTTTCCTTCTTTATATTGTATTTCAAATGTGTAGCCCATAAGTTTAGACAGCCACATATGTTGGAAGGGAGTTGTCATCTTTTGTTCCATCAAAAATTTGAGGCTCTTCTGATCCGTCTTGATAACAAAGGGTCTGTGTGCGAGATAAGCATTCCACGTTTGAACAGCGTGGACCACAGCTAGAAGTTCTTTCTCGTAGACAGAAAGACCCTGATGTCTTGGACCGAGGGCGCGGCTGATGTAGCAGATGGGGTGATGATCCTGCATTAAAACTGCTCCAATGCCGGTGTTTGACGCGTCCGTTTCCACGACAAAGGGCTTGGTGAAGTCAGGTAAAGCCAGGACTGGTGCTGAGGAGAGAGCAGCTTTAAGCGAGTCGAAAGATTCAGTTGACTCACCATTTCAAGAAAATCCATCCTTCTTCAGAAGCGAAGTAAGAGGTTTGGCAATCACACTGTACCCCTTAATGAACCTTCTGTAGTAGTTGGTTAGACCCAGAAAACTTCGAAGCTGTTTTTGAGAAGCTGGTGTAGGCCAATTCTGAATGGATTTAATCTTGTTGGGATCTGTGCTAACGCCTTCTGCTGAGATAAAGTGTCCAAGGTATTCGATGACAGTGGCTCCAAAAGTGCATTTTGATGGCTTGAGGAAGAGTTGTTCTCGCTGCAAGAGCTGAAAAACCTCACGAAGGTGGTGCAGGTGAGCCTCCCAAGAGGGGCTGTAAACCAGAATGTCATCGAAAAAGACGAGGACAAATTGCCGTAGAACGCCCTCAAAGACTTTGTTCATCAAACTCTGGAAAGTACAAGGAGCGTTGGTAAGACCGAAGGGCATAACCAGGTACTCGTAGTGGCCAGCATGGGTTTTGAAAGCTGTTTTGTAGACGTCTTCAGGGGACATCCGGAGTTGGTGAAAGCCTGATCTTAGATCCAGTTTGGAAAAGAACTTTGCACCACCTAACTCATCAAGTAGGTCCTCGAGTAACGGGATAGGGTACTTGTCTTTGATGGTCTGTTTGTTGAGACCCCTGAAGTCTACACAAAGGCGCCATGAGCCGTCTTTTTTCTTGACCAAGACAACCGGGGAAGCGTATGGGCTTGAGCTACATTGTATAACGCCTTGGTCCAGCATATCCCGAACCATTTTGTCAATTTCGTCCTTTTGCAGTGTAGAGTACCGGTAAGGGCGCAAGTTGACGGGATTAGCTCCTGTTTCCAGAGGTATCTTGTGGTTGAAGCCATCTCTGAATGGAGGGAGTGTCTTAGGTTCCTCGAAAACGGATGAAAAGTCTTGTAAGAGAGACTGCAGGTGAGGGTCATCCGACATGGTGTTGCTGCTTGTTGTGAGATGTGAGAGTAGGGAACATTGGTCAGGACTCGGTGTGGCATCAACCGCAGATATTTCTCTAACACTCAAGACTGTGATTTGAGGCTGCTGCAGCATTAACTTGTTGAATGTGCTTCCCTTTATCACTTTGCAACTGTTTTTAGTGACTCCCCTGAGTACATTCTTCTGGCCGTTGAGCGTGAATTCCATCCGAGGGTTGAGGAAATCCCATAAGATAGGACCGAGAGTAGAGAGCCATTGTACACCTAGCACCAAATCACAGCAATCCAGGGGTAGTGTGCGTATTTCAGAGGTATAGGAATAACCTTGTACCTTCCAGGAGAAGTTACTGCATTTGTATTTGGTCATCATAGTGTTTCCATACGCCGCAGTCACGTCCATGGGTCTTGTTTTCTCCAACGAGCAGCCTATTTCATTTGCTACGTTGAGGTCGAGGAAATTGTGAGTACTGCCATTGTCAATGAGTATGAAGAGTTTTCGTTTGCCGTGATGGCCGATGACTCTCATACAATTGAACGTGGAGGAGCCGGTGAGGGCATTGACAGATATCACTGGAGCAGGTTGAGCGTTGTTGTCGACAACCGTCTCTGCAGAATCGTCCTTGTCGTCATCTGAGTCCGAGGAAGTCAGTGTGTCATCCTCGTCACCCTCTATCACAAAAATTTGGGATCTTTTGTGTTTTAAGTTGTGACCAAGGGTGTAGACTTCGTCACAGAACATACAAAGACCTTTGGCGCGTCGCTCCTGCATTTCCTTATAGGAGTATTTCTTTGGGTTTTTATCTGGTTGGGAAGGTAAGGATGTGGTTTTGGGTGGGGTTGAGGTGTTTGTAGGAGTGGGAAGGATAGGGGACGGTTTCTGGTTGGTGTTTGGGGAAGATTTCCACGGAGGGTTGTAGGATGGCTTTGTGTGTTTAAGGGTGGTGTGTAGGAGGGAGGATTCATGGAGCATTGCGATCTTAGCGGCGCCGGCAACGGAGGAAACCTCGAACTGGCGGGTATGAAAGGAAAGGTGACGGTTGAGGTTAGCCAAGAAGATGCTGAGAGCGTGAGCTTCGGGAAGGAAGAGACGCATACGAGCCGTTTCAAACTTGTCAAGGAAGACGACGACGGTGTCGGAACCTTGTTTTAACTCCACCAACTCGGCGAGGGGGTCATCGTAGAGCTCGCTAAAGCGGCCGGAGATAGCCACAACGTACTCAGTCCAAGAGGGGAAAACACCGTATCTAGTACTCATAAAGTTGTGGTGCCATTGAGATGCCTTACCGGTGAGGTGCATCGCGGCCAGTTTGACCTTTAGCTCCGGGGAGGTGCCGTCGATGTCGAAGAATTGTTCGCAGTTTGAGATCCAGTCTCGGAGGTTGGAGCCATCGAAAGACGGAAACTTGATTTTTGAGAGGCGTGAGGCTAGACCAGGGGGAGGGGGAGGGGTGCGGTTGTTGTGACGGTCGGAGTAACCGGTGGGATCTGGTGGGTCGGGTGGTTGTTGTAGGGTGTGGGGGGTTGGGGGGTTCGAAGGACCGGCGTCGAGGGGAGATTTGCCGTTGGCGTGAAGGTTATTGTTGAACATCATCGCTTCAAGACGGTCAAAGCGTTGGTCAAGCGAATCAGCTCGGGTTTTGAGTTCCGCGGCGAGGACATCATGGAGGGAGCGGATCTCGTCGACTTGTTCAGAGAGAGAGCGCTCTTGGAGGCGGGTTTCAACCATCGTGTCACGGCGAGGATCGTTAACTTCTGATACCAATGTAATAGCAAGAGTTAGATAGATAAATCAAAACCCAAACTAGAGTTCACCAAGAACTTAAGAATGGAGAATCTACCCTAGAAAATGATCAACGAACAAGAAGGATCACCTTGAAGGAGAATAGACTCGAAAAATATTTGGATTGTGCTCAGGGAGCTAAGAGAGGGATAAGATAATACTTTTCTGATTGATTCCTGACACAGAAGTGACGTGATACATAAAGACAAATCTGCTAACGGTCACATACGACACCGCAGATAGCTAGCTAAGGATAAGAGAGATAAGGACAAACCCCTTATCTNGACACAGAAGTGACGTGATACATAAAGACAAATCTGCTAACGGTCACATACGACACCGCAGATAGCTAGCTAAGGATAAGAGAGATAAGGACAAACCCCTTATCTTATTAAACCGAAATTAAACCGAAATGTTTAAACCAGACATGAAAAGTAAAGATAGGTCGGTTAGGTGTTAATGGGCTTGAGAGCCTGTAACACTCGGCTTCTTTAGGGGCTAGGGAGCGAATGGGGCATGGGGAGTTTAGGCATCGCTCCACCTCTTTAGGCGTTTTGATGATGCAGTCTCCTCGGGGCCTTGTCTAATTTATACCTTTCACATGCATGAAGAATCTGAAGGGTTCGACATGATTACGGATTTTAATGTCGATGACAACAAAGTGAAAAGTGAAGAGATGAGAGGGTGAAATTAAGACAGATTTGTTTGTAAGATAAGGGAGGTCAAGAGATAGGAGAAGAAGATGACGCATCTGAACTGAAGCGCCGACGGCGAGCCTGGAAAGACAATTTCTATGAAACCCAAATCATCTCTAACAACAAAAGCTGTGTTTCGGTAAGACCGTAAAAGAAATCAAACAAAACCAGGAAAATTAATTAAAACCAGAATTGTACTGAGACCCACATACCTAAGAAGAGAAACGACACGGCTTGTAAAAAAAACAACACGCGAGTTGAAACAAACAAAGGTGGGATCCATAATTTGCTGATGTGGCTGCTTAAGGGAGAGATAAAAACTCCATGTTGATATTTTCTGTTGACTTGAAACAACATCGAAGGTATAAAGATAAGCATAACTTATCATTTCATAACTTAACACCAAATGTACACTTTGAATTAAAACACGAACACAAGCTCGAACATGAGTATGTTTTACTCAAAAAGAGAGACAAGAGAAACTAAATTTGGTCTATCAAAGTTTCAAGAGAAGGAAATCTCAAAGGAATGAAATATCTTTGTAGAATCTACTATTTTTCTACAAATCCTTATCACAGAACAATTTACAAATTACAAGGCCACTATCTTTTCCTTATTATTTGTTATAGTAGGAAAATACAAATCAAAATTATGGTGGATACCAATTTCAAAACTAATCTCATGCATGGAAACCATTGATAAATAAATCTTATTTAGACATATATATTTGCTACATAATAGTTTGTTCAAAATAATATAAACTATGCAGTACTCAACTAACGAAAGCAAATTCAAAAAATAATATTGCAACAATTAACACTAACAAAACAGAACAAAGTTTTACAGTAATAAGCACTTCTCAGTTACCACCAATATCAAATAGCTTACATTTTGAAATCCTATTATTTACAAATCAAAAATAAATGTTTATAACATAAATATAAGATAATCCGCGCGTATCACGAACACACCACTAGTATTTATTATAATTTGGATCAAAACCTACTTACTCTTTAATATTTTTGACTTTAAAATATTTAAAATGTAAGCATGTACATTATAACCTCTTTAAATTAGTAATCTATAAATTAATATATACTAAATATCTATAAAAATAATATAATTTTATAGTTTTATATTGATTTTTTGGTTAAATTGGTATATCAATAAACTAATAATCTCTATAAATTAATAAAAATTATAGTTTTGGTATAATACCAACATTATTAATTTATAGAGATTTTACTATATTCGTATATGAAATCTATATTATAATGAGGAGGTTTTACTCATTCTTTGACCCACACAGGTCACATGCATATCATGGGTCCCATTTGAAAAAAAAAATCTGCATAATAACGAGAAAACCTCGATTAATTATTTTATACACGTGTATATTGTCTCCTCAAATCTAATTCCCTTTTCCCTTAACCCTAGGATCATCATAACAGTTAGACGATTTAGATCGTATTGCTGTTTCTGATTGATTCGGATCGGTTATTATGTTTTTGAATAAACAGGTGATCCCGTCGCGGAAGCAAAGAACCGTCGCGGTCTTAGCGACATCGGAAACATCGCTTCTCTTTGTGGAGTCGAAGCAGGAAAGTTGAATCATCCCTAAAACCGTATCTTCCGTGCCCAGTTTCTTGAAAACGCTAACAAAAAGGTTCCATTTTTCTTCTTCTTTTTTTTGCAAATCCTGTTTTCCAGACTACATATGAAAACTGAATCTATTCCTCTTTTTCTTATCACTGAACAGCAAGTTAGTGGCGGTTCAAAATAAAGCAAGAGCTGTTGATAAGCCGCAGCAGCCTCACGAAGTGATTGTGATCAGTCCAGACACAAACGAGGTTGCTAAAGCTAAACAGGATCAGAGACACGATGCTGCGTCCAAGAAGAAAGTTACTTACACTTCCATTCTCAATGCTTGAAGCAAGGTAAGTGTTTCTTTGATTTTTCAAAATCGGCATTTGATTATGCTTTTTGTGATTGATTGGTTGGTTACATACTTTACTTTAGGCTGCTGCTTCCAAGACTCTTGAGATATTGATTCTGCGGACAAAGACAATGACCTTGCTGCTGTGGAGTATGTTAAGGACATGTACTCTTTCTACAAAGAGGTTGAGGTACTTGTGGTCAGACCCTTTATTCTAATATGCTTTATTGATATGTTTTGTGAATGTTTTATGCTTTGTTTCCTGTTTCAGAATTTGAGACAACCCTCAAATGTATATGCAGACACATACTGACATCAAGGAGAACATGAGATCGATTCTTGTAGACTGGCTTGAGACGTTCATGTCAAGTTTGATCTGTCTCCTGAGACGCTTTACCTCACCATCAACATAATTGATCGGTTCCTGTCTCTAAAAACGGTTCCTGTCTCTAAAAACATAATTGATCGGTTCCTGCTTCTAGGCGTTAACGCTTTACTCAAAGCCTCCAAATACGAAGAAATCTGGACGCCTCAAGTATGTGATGTAACTCCTCTGTCGCCGGCGATGGTGTTTAAGCCTCTTGGCTCTGAGTTATTTTATTGCAGATCTCCTTCTCTTCGTTTCATGATTGTGTTTTTGTTTATAATTTTTATTTGATGCTCTCTTGCGTTTTCATATTTGTTCAGATCGAATCTGATTATCTTTGATCATCAATCGTGTGTTTTTGGGATCCATTCGATTTTTATTTGATTTATCTGATATTCTTATGGAATTTGTGGTTAACTAGATCGACTTCAGTTGTATCGATATTTTTTGTTCGAATTGATTTTGTGTTTGGGATTTGCATAAACAATAATAACCTTCACTGATATCGACGGGAGTCTAATGTAAGTTGACTCCATTGTTCGCTATTTTTAGATTGGTTATGAAGTGTTTTGTATGAGTAGAATTAGATTGATCTCAGTTTAGATCATTGGGTTGGTTTCCTTGCTTCAGGTTCTATCAGGCTTACTATTGAGTGTATTGTTTTCCTCTAAGAAATGGAGCAAGTTTTTGTATGGCCAAACTTTTACCATTATCGACTTTACTCTCTCCAAGAAGTGCTCCATTGACATTTTTTTAGAGTTTGTTAGCTCTTATGGTGCATATGAGAAGCTCTGAAATTTATGATGGTGTCAAGAGTTTCGAGAGAAGGAGATCAGAGCGTAGTCCCTGCCATAACATCTCGGGCGCAATGCTTATGTTCCATCTAAACAACAACTTTTCAAGGGAGAAGTTCTTACATGCAGTGGGGTTCCAAGGTGGTTCCAGAGCATAGAAACTCGAGGTGAAAAGGGTGAACTTGAGGGTAACTTGAGCATGGTTAACCTCTTTTCCCTTTAAAGGAATCATGAGATGAGGCCGATGGTGGCTATTTTCATAAAAAGAGATGATGATGATGATGATGATGATGATGATGATGATGATGATATCAGATTTTTAAACCTTGTGGAGAAGAGGACTTGGTGAACTCTACAGAGTTTGCTTGGGAAACACATTTCTGAGCTGAAAAACAGAGTATGGGAACCGAGAATAGTCAAGAGCTCAGGTCCTCCGGTTATTTCCTTTGCTCTATGAGATGTTCCATTCACCAAGACCACCAGAGCTATCAGTCAAGCTGCTCAAACAAGCTTGTGGGGGTTGGAGAAACTGAAAATTTCACAACGTAAAGATAAGAACGGTGGTCTCTTGCAGCTTAAGATCTCTGTGCTAGGTGTGGAGAAAAGAAAACAGCGGCGTCACATGTTTCAAAAAGAGGAAGAGCTGACCCGAGGGATTCATTTATGTCTGAGGCAACTCGATGATGGTGGTGTTAATCTGAGATGAGTACATGCTTGGTATTCTGATCTGGCTGCCATGCTATTAGAGTTCCCATTTCAATGTCATTAACTTGAGGAAAAATTTTGAATGCTCAGGTGATGGGAACTTGAAAGACTGCTACCACCTACATAAACTTTGTCCCAACCTTGAGGACAAGGTTGAATTCAAAGGGCGCAGTAATGATACGATGGGCCTGCCACTTCTGGATTCAAGAGGAATTAGAGGAAAATGGTAGTGGGAAAGGAAGAGTTGCTTTTCAGGATAAGAGTTCTAGAAGAATAAGGAATAAAGAGCATGCTGACCTGGAGAGGCTGCACATGGGATGTCAGTCATGCTGAGAGTGTGCACGAGAGGTAGCTGCTGAGTATAAGAATATGAAGGAATTGTTAGTTACGATTATCAGTTGTTTTGATCAGTAGACCATGGAGGAGAGGAGCAACTCCTAAAAAAACTCTTTGTATTTCCCTTTTTGATCTATAAAATCACTTTTTATTCCATTTTCTTTGTTCCTTTGCAAGTTTGATACAGCAAAAGTGTACCATAAATGTTCAGAAAACAATAAAAATGAGGAAAATAGCTCACTGATTACCAATACTTTCTAGATCCATTTTTCCAGAAGTGATATCATCTGAGCTATTTTACCGGAGCTTCCTGAAGCAAAGCACATGAAGTACGGGGCCATGGACCCTTGGGTCTAGGCACTCAACATATGTTCTTCCTGGCAAATGACAGTAGTCATTACAACAAAACATTTCAATAATACAGTAAATATTATGATTTCAATAATACAGATATGTTAAACTAATCCACCCAATACAATTTTTTTTTCACGAAAATACTTTCTTCCATACATTTTTGGCCAGTTAAGTTCCAACTTACACTAAAACCTACCATACATTTTATAAACATGTTACCTTAATTTAAAATTACAACAAAAAAATATAAAATAAAAGCAAAAAATGTCTAAAGTTAAGAGGCGTTCATTAATTTATTTTATAAAAATCCTACAATGTTAAATACTCTACACACAACGTATACACAACACCAACCGCTAAAAAAATAAAACAGTTCATAACCACATCTCAACCATATTACAATGGGGAAATTTCATAACTATCACTTTCACACTACCACTTTTCAAATATACCACAATTTAATTTCACTTTTCAAATATACCACTTTCATTTTATGACAAATTACAAATCTAACCCTAATTACTTCCTTTTCTATCATTGTCGTGTTAGGGTGAAGGAGCAGAGGCGGAGGTGGAGGAGGCGCGGCGGAGGAGGATCTGGTCTGATCGGAGAGTTCGTCGGCGGTGGGGATGAGGGATTAGGAGGAGGAGGAGGAAGGAAGACATGAGGGGCGACGAGAAAGAAGAATAAACATTTGTGAAATATCGAAACTTTCGTGAAATCCCGACGTGGGTCGTTTTCGATTGTATTCGATCTGGCATTATCTCAAGAAACAAGATCTCGGAGATTCCATTAGCCCTAGAAATTCTGAGAAACTCCGTGGATGGAGAGGGAGACGTAACAATGAAAGGTTGTCCAAGATAAGATTATTCTGGAGATTATGGGTTACACTCAACGTCAAGCGGCCCAAAAGAGAATAAACATTAATGGCTGCTTACATATAAGTTTTCACTTCTGATGCAATCAATATTTAAGCTTGGTTCTCAATTTGGATTAATTTCACACTTTTATTCATGCTGTTGGTTTGTTGCCGCTGAGGATGAGGATTGAGGATGATAAGGTTGTGTGTCCGTCGATGAGGTTTTGTATTTTTGGGAGAATCAGTTGTTGTTCCCTTAAATCATATCCCGCTTTCATCCAAACCTTATATTCGTAATAACCCTCTCAAGTACCTGTAACTTTGTTTATTCATCTTCAGACATATCTTGGAGATGATTGGTTGTATTATACAACTTGTATAACGCTCCATTGGTTTTGCCCAGCAATCTTGCTCACAACCAGCTTAAGCAGCTAGCTATTGACTTCACCAAACTCTCCTCTCTCTCCATCTTGTAAGATCTTCTCTTTTTTTTTTCCCTGAGTAAAATTAGTTAAGGGATTGGTTAGTGAGTGAAAAAATGTTTTGATGAATCCATGTGTGTTTCCAGGGACCTCTCTTCCAATACTATCACAGGTTCTCTTCCAAACACAATGAGCTCTCTTACAAGTGCAACGTCAATGTAAGTAGTCTATGTGTGTTGTAAGAACTTACTTAAGTGAACCAGTTAGTACTAAAACAATGTTATATTGAATGAACTTCACAGTTATCTTCAGAACAATCAGTTCTCAGGCACCATTGATGTCTTAGCCACCCTTCCTCTCGAAAATTTGTGGGTAACTTAAGCTTTATCCGTTTTAGAAATTTATCATATATAAGTACATCATTTGAACGTTGTGCTTGCTGAATGCTTTCCTCAGGAACATTGCAAACAATCAGTTCACAGGCTGGATCCCTGATTCTTTGAAAGGCATTAACTTGCTGTAAGTTTTTGATTAGTTTCATCAATTTTCTTGGAACTTTTTGCTTTATCTCACTTAGTTTGTCCTGAATGATGTTGTAAACAGAAAAGATGGTAACTCACTCAGTTCCGGGCCTGCACCACCACCACCTCCTGGCACACCTCCTATCCATAAATCACCTACTCCTAAATCCCGTACCAACAGTGGATCCAGCAGTAACACTGGTGATTCCAGCAGTAGCAATGACTGATAAATCAGGGATTGGAGCTGGTGGAATAGCATGAATAGTCATTTCATTGTTAGTTGTAACAACAGTCCTAGCTTTCTTCTTGATCAAGAGAAGAAGATCAAAGCAGACAACGTCCACAGACATTGAAAGGACTGATAACGTTAACCATTTGATGAAGATGACTTGATGCTCATTGTTGCAAAGAAACCTGCTGTCACCGTTCCTTCAAATGTGAAAATGATATCCTCCTAATGTACAGACTTGATGCTCCCCTTTTATGATTCATCCTTCCCATTTTTATCATATTATTCATTTACTAGATTAACTATGAAACTGTGCTTAATGTACATTTTATTCCCATTTCTATCATATTATTCATTTACATATTCGACATAGACTGTTTATAAAAGATTATAAACCGTTTATAATGATTTATAAGAGTTTATAAACCTTTTATAAGGGATTATAAATTGTTTATAAATAGTTATATGTTAG
Organism: Eruca vesicaria subsp. sativa; assembly: GCA_932364175.1. Classification (NCBI taxonomy): domain Eukaryota; kingdom Viridiplantae; phylum Streptophyta; class Magnoliopsida; order Brassicales; family Brassicaceae; genus Eruca; species Eruca vesicaria. Next base: position 56,143 of record CAKOAT010337376.1, read on the forward strand.
TTATAAAATTTCTAAAAGTATATCATTTATAAGAGATAATTAACAAGTGTTAAGAGTTTATAATGACTTATAAACGTTTATAAATAATTTATAAGAGTTTATAACACTTATAAAGGGTTTGTAAATGTTTATAAAAGGTTTATAAATCATAATAAACCATTTATAATAGTTTATAAATCATTTATAAGAGTTTGTTAAGAGTTTATAGGAAATTTAATAATTAAATACTTTATAGAAAATTTATAAAGGGTTAGAAAATTTAAAGCTTATAAGGGTTTATAAATATATAAGGGTTTATAAATTGTTTAAAGTTTGTTAATTATAAGTGGTTATAAGGATTTATAAGGGTTTATAAATATATAAGGGTTTATAAATATATAAGGGTTTATAAAGTGTTTAAAGTTTGTTAAACTATAAGTGGTTATAAGTGATTATACACTCAGACATAAGATGTTATAAAAGTTCCCTTCATATAATATAAGAATATTTGTATAGTTTATAAGGGTTTATAAATGTATAAGAGCTTATAAAGTGTTTAAGTTTCTTAAATTATAAGTGGTTATTTATAATACAATTTATAAGGGTTTATAAATATTTAAGACTCATCCTTTGTTGGTCTGTAAACAAGACACTTTGAACCCTCTCGGTCCATTTTAGATCATCCGTCTCAAACTTGTTCACTTTTTTCTTCAGAAAGGCTTCCTTAGCAGTAGGTACTGTCCCACTAGAAGTCACCCGTAATCTGATCCTACGTGACGCTAAAAATGGTCTCCGAGCATCACCACCACTTATAGCAATTGTGCTGAAGTCCACTGTTTCATTGATAGAGTCTGATCTAGTTGTTTGAAGCCTTTTACATTTCAGATATTCTAGCCCATCTTTAGCCTCTTTGGACAAGCAACTCCTCCTTTCCGCCTGCCAAAAAAACAAGTGTCAGCTAGTCATATACATAAAATGCGATTCATTGATGTATAATAGGTCCACCATTCACACTAATAGATACAAAAATATTAAACTCCGCAAAAGGTAAGATAATTAAAGTGAACGCAGAAGTTAGAAACAGTCAACACATAGAAGTTTGAAAAGGCATAAGCTTTTTTCACTAACACATAAAACGCCTTATCTCTTTGACCAATACCCTACTGCACATATTCAGAAGCTCATCACGGTCCTTCATATGTAGTCTTATCTCCATTCCCACATAGCCTTTGAACAAGCCTCATGTGTGTGTTGAGGGTTCGATATGCTTAAAAGACAATCTGTAAGGAATACGAGAACTCAAAGCGCTCTCTCATAATATTTACATCCTATTGAGTGAGTGCTACAGAATCTGCAAGGCATCAACCGATAGGAGATGAATCATGGTGTGAATGTGCAACAGATTTGGGTGTGACACATCTCCCGAGACAAATCTCGTAACATTTCCATCAACCTCTAACTCACTGCATCCTGGCGCCTTTCTTATTCTCTTCTGACCAATCATCTGACGAATTTTAGATGCCTCGCCGTTTCTCTGAGCAGTCATATAAATACTAGATAGTTGAACAAGAGCTGCTTCCTCTTCATCAGCATTGCCTTTCTCCAACTCAAGAAGATTCTTCACAGCTAGCTCTCCTAGTTCAACATTCTTGTGCGTTTGACAACCATTCAGCAACGCACCACATACAGACGCAAGCGGTTTCATAGGCATTTCTTCAATAACACCAACTGCCTCATCTAATCTCCCAGCTCTACATATCAAATCCACTACACAACTATAATGCTCATGCTTTGGAGTGATCCCATATCGATCTTCCATATTATCAAAAACCTCTCTACCTTTTTCAAGAAAACCTCCGTGAGCACAAGCCGCTAAAACCGCAAGAAGTACAACACTGTCAGCAAGAAGTACTACTTCCCTCAGCAAAACCGACAATGATTATTCATAATCTATTACACAACACAAACCGCAATAAATATAACGTTACTTCTTTTGCAATGCGCCAAAGAACCGTGCAAAGTTCCTATTTTTACGGATTGAAACAGATTAAGATGTCGGCTGAATCAAACAGAAGAAATCTCATTTACAAAACTAATCAACTGAAAAAAAGATAAAAGGGCATTGCAGGTAATACAAATCCAATACCAAATTTTTTTAATATAAATTTCGTACCGAAAGCATGGAGGCGGCGGTTACGGTGTTGCGGAAGAGGCGGACAGGGATGTTGGTGCAGAGCTTGAGAGTTTTGGATGGGTCTTCGGAGGAAGCAATAAAGGCGGCGCCGGAACCACCGCATACGGCGGAACCAACAACGAGGAGTCTCGCATAGGGTCTCTCTCGTGAAGAAAACGAGGGAGTTCGACGCGGTAATACTGGTCGAGAGAGCTCATCACGTTCATAGGAGAAATCGTTTGGTCTCGTCGGATTTGATAACCTATTTCGCCGGAGATGGCCGATCTCGCCGGAGTTGCGGGAGATGGCCGCCGGAGATATTTGAAGAAAAATAGATCTAGGTTTGAGAAATTAATCAAGGGGTAAAATAGTATTTTGCATAATAAAATTTTCAGGGTAAAGATGATTAATGTAAAAGTGAAATAGTGTATCATGAATGTGGTAGTTTTAGCAATTTCCCTATTACAATTCATATCTTAGAAAATTAGTAACCATGGCAAAACAATAGAGGCAAAGGAACAACAACGTCCATGACTCTCCGCTTGCGCGGGACTCTACTTCTAGTTTATATTAGTTACAGAGTTTGACTAAATTTTGTTGAAAATTATTGTATTATGATATAAAAATGACAAATAGCCTTTCACATTCATTTAAATTTAGCCTTTGATGTTACATTTAATTTATTTTTATATATTTACTTTATTAAAAAACGAAAAATGTTTTTTCATCCTTAAAATATATTATTTAATTTTTATAATTAATTATTAGAATGATTTAACATATATATATATTTACTAGGGTAGGCCCGCCCTACGAGCGGGTAGATAAATAATATAAATTATTTAAATTTTTAATTTATTCTAAACTAAAATTAAAATTAAAATTAATTTCATGTTTTTTAAAAATAATTTATCGACTTATTTGATTATTTATATTAAAAATCGTAAACCTATTAATTATTGAAATTTTAATAGGAGATTATTATTCTTTGTTCTTTTAATGTTTGTTTTAGTTTAACTATAGTAATAGTTAGAATTAGTTTTTTAAAATTATTCGATGAGATTAGTAAAGTTATAAGTAATAAGTAGTGTGAAGTTTAATCCCTTCTAACTGGAAATATATATAAGTCAGATAGAGTACATAAAAAAATTAATAGTGATCTTTACTATTTAAAACTATATATGTTTGTTTGAATCTTAAATATATTACTACTATGTTTGAAAAATAAAATAAATTACATAATTTAAGTAACTCATGATTATAATTTGGAAAATAAATGGTACTTGGAAATTAGCATAGTATAATTCTTACACTTTTATTACATATGTAGTTAAATTATTATATATTAAACTAACAAATATTTTTATTATATATTCTGATCATGAATGAGATTTTTTTTTTTTTTTTTGAAAAGTTAGATAATTTAGATGATTAGAGGGAAAACAAACTTGTGTGTGACTATTGCTTCTATTGTTTTGAATGTCTCCATGGTGTGTTCAGCATCTATCTTTTTATCTTTATCTTTTATATTACTATGAGTTTGTAAAATTATATACCGCCATCTCAATTTTTAGTTGGTGGTTGTTAGATTATCGGATAAGCTGCGACCTTTTTTAACTATGTGATTTTTTGAGTTCAACCTCCATTGCGAGTAAGAAATTATTAGGATCTCGGACCTAAAAACGAAGTTTCTAATAAGTTTGTAAAAGATACATGTGTCACATGGTGTAGGGATGACATTTAATCGTAGTTTTGTTACAATATAAACTGCTAGTATTGTTACCTTAACCCCGTGGAGTGATATCCTTAAAGAAAGTATAAGCGGTTTCGGTAGTAGCGGCATGTGAAATGGGCGTGTCTAGCATTGGTTCATTTTGATTGTGCTCATTGACTATAATTAGATACATAACAAATTGAGAATAAAATCTCCCATAAATAACTTTAGATTCCATCTAATGAGTTGGTACATCAATTTTTATATGGCAATAATATTAAATATCTCTGAAATTAGATTACGAAAATCACTACAGGCTACAAAATTATAATCGTCTATATTTATTATCATCTTTCTAATTGTTAGAACTAAAATTCTAATTACATTTTTATAAATATTTTGATGAAAAACATGCACGTATCACGGACCGTTTAAGAATTTGATATTAATATTGTTTTTTTTGTACGGTTGAGAATATATTGATCAAACGAATGCTAATATGGCAATCATTCTCAAGAATATATTGATAAAACGAAAAATTGACAATTCTCAAAAAATAAATCAAATTAAAAATTTACAAACAGCTAATATCTCACCTATTTCTTTAATCAAAAGTTTAGCTTCTCCTGTTGTAAACCCACAAACAGCTGAAGTTAGATGCAGAGCAGCCGGGATTGGCTTAGGCTATGTCCAGATTTTTTGTTTAATTTTTAATTTATTTTGTGTGTGTAATATTTCATATGTATATTTTAGCATATAATATTATAAGCTATCATTATGATATAAGTTGCTAGGCAATTTTAAAATTATTTTAAGTCATTCCTTTCTTTTTGTCTTATAAAATTGAATTTTAACTTGTTAAAAATTATATATAAAGTGATGAGCAAAATCAACATAAAATTAATGAATTCGGCTGGATTGTAGAAATGTTTCAATTAATTTAGAACTTTTTTAGAACTTTTGTTTGAAATTAGTTTTAAAGCAATTTAATTGATTCCCAAAAAAATTACAACTAAATGGAAAAAGGCTACATTCAAAATTCCTAAAATATGTATTTAATTCTCAATATTTAGTTTTGTATTATATATATATGTCAATTCTTGTCAAAGTATTTTTTATCCATTTTAGGTTTGTCGTTATAATATTTATTTGCAGATTTATTTTGCTAAGATTAAATATATTCAATAATACAATTTTTAAATTATTATAAATATCTTGGTTAATTGATTTAGCATAATTTTAATGATAAATAAATGAAATTTTCTCTCTCTTTTTTTGAATTTTTGTTAATCTTGGTATGACTTTTGGGTAGATTTTCCTACGCTTTATTAAATTTCGTAATAAGTTTTCCCAATCTGTATAAATTAAAGAAAACTAATCTGATAGAAACTTCACTTTTGGTATTGTTAAAAATTGTATTAACGTATAATACAAATAATTCCAAATACAGTAGCATGAACGTATAAGAAATCTTAATTAACACACACTGAATCGTCAAAATATAGAAGATTACTTTTTCTTAAATATTTCTAGAACAAATCTTGGTTTCATCTTGGTTTCAGTTGATAATAAGGCCGGACGCTATGTTTCACAAATTGAACACAGCAGAAGGATAAAACATTCGTCTCTCGAAAACAAAATCATGTACTGTATTCCATCTCTCCTCTAAGAAAAGACTTGTGACAGCCATAAGAGGCATATGCGTGACTTCTATTCTATATGTATCAGTCTAGATGAATTCACCGTGGATTCGCTGAGGATACTAAAGTCTGTCATCTCATCAAGTAATACATACTGTCATCACCGTAAATCAATTTCAGCATTAAAGAATAGAAATACTGTATTTGAAACTTCACAGTATGAGGTGGCAGACTTAACATATGACAAAGTTATCCCTTATGAATCCTTCCTCTAACTCATAAAAGTAAAGCTTGAGACCTATATAGTTCACCACTTAACCATCATATGTAACAGATTAAAACATTACAATTATGTGTAAGCCTTCAAAGCTGAAGAATGTACTTACATCGACTACACGGTGAAGGATGGAGAGAAGACATGCATCATTAAATTTTTGCCTTGGTAGCTATCATAAGTTGAACGTTACTATGTTGTACAAACATGCAAGTGGTCCCATTTGAATGTTTATCACCCTGGCCAATCAAACAACATATCAATAAGTGAATACTCTGCTTTTAATCAAAAAAGTCTGAATTTCAAATCCAAACTATATAACCTACACCAATGATCAAACCTGTACACTACTTCTGAAAGTTTCAAATTCGGACTTTAAGATTTTAGTTTGACTTGAAGACTCTCTTTGACACGAATTCAATAGGATTCATACACAAATCTGTCAGAAGATAACAAAGCAAACAGGAACAAAAACTTCTTTTAAGATGAGCTTGGTGAAGAAGCGCTTGGTTTGAGCGGCAGAGACATCGCCGTGGTAGACATCAAAAGAGGAGTTTCCGACAGTTTGAAGTTGAGGTTGCTCTGCTTCAATGTAACTGAAAGACACAAACATAGTTCAGTCCGCTTAAATCAATAGAGGTTAATTAAATTTGAGCTCTTGAAACTAACATAATTCTATAAATATACCTACAGAAGTGTTTTATTTGATTTATGAAGTAGCAATAACGACAAAGAGTGGCTCAGCTAATCCAAATCTTGGCTCATCAATGTTGCTTGGATATCCATATGAGCATCCCCATCTCACACACCAGTGCTCCTGTTAAAAAATAACAGCAGAACGTGAGGAGAGAAAATAGAGCTCGGACCAAACTCAGTGATCCATTATTCATCTCATACGAATCACNTGATTTATGAAGTAGCAATAACGACAAAGAGTGGCTCAGCTAATCCAAATCTTGGCTCATCAATGTTGCTTGGATATCCATATGAGCATCCCCATCTCACACACCAGTGCTCCTGTTAAAAAATAACAGCAGAACGTGAGGAGAGAAAATAGAGCTCGGACCAAACTCAGTGATCCATTATTCATCTCATACGAATCACTTTTTTTTACACTGACCAACCCTATAACATGTATCTGTTAATAAGAAGAACAGTCAAAGTAACTCTAATCTGCAATTCCAGTGACAAATCTATTAGCAATAGTTTATTGAATCTTTGACAAATAGACATAATTTCTCACGCCAGATAACTAAATAGGATCATGAGCAATTGACAACTTTTTGTATAAACTATCTGGATTATAATGAACTGGAAGATAGTGATCTTACTTAAAGGGAGATTGCGACGGGACTCAATGAACGCATCGCCGCAAGAGGGAGGCGAATCTTGATAGTGGAAGTACAATGGCCAGTCTTTCCTTTGAATCAATGAGGAAGAAAGCGGAGCTAACTACTTTTATCACTGGATTTTTAAAAAGCTTCTGATCGAGAGGGTTGAATTGATGAGTTTCACGGTAAAGGGTCTACCTTTCTATACTCGAAGATTTAGAGAAAGGGAATAAAGGGGATGCATGATTGCTTTAATGACACGCTTGGATTAAGAATGATTCAGTAACGTTTTGATATTCTTCGTTTGCCGGGAAGACGAATCAAAGAAGAACAAAGACGGCGAGGAGTTTTGATCGTATGTTCCCAACCACTAACCTTAACTACATTAACCTGGACCATACATAATTCAAACAATAACCCAATACTCAGCCTAATAGAAAAACTCATGAAGTTATATTTGACTAATGGGCTGGATATTAAACAGAGCACGAAACGCATAAGATTTTTGTTTTAGACACGTGTCGATCTCAAGTGAACATATTTAGTGTCATGGCATAAGGAAAATGAGGGAAACTCTAATTTATAATAATAGATAGATAGATGATGACGACTTTCATTCACTGTTTTCTAAATATTTTCTAAAAAGCTCTTATATATTAAAAGAGAAGCATTGTAATAAATGCGTTCATACCGTAACTGACACGTGTCGATTTCATCATTATTTAGTGGTTAATGCCTTTACACACTAATTTTTTAAATTCATTATTTAATGTGTTTATATACTATTTTTTAATTAATTTATTTTTCCTACATTTTTTAGCATTTGTATTAATAAATTAAAACATTCTACGTGAAACTAATGAATAATATATATATTATAAAGAAATTACAAAATCATTAAGATTCGCATCAACTAAAATGTTGCGATGAAAATGTTTGTAGAAATTGAAAGTTTCGTACCTTGCGGAAGTTGGTCATGGTTGAAGCTTCAGTACACAATAACATGAATTAAAAAAAGTGAGGTGAAAAACACCACACATAAAGTCGGATCTTTAATTTAGTCAAATTAACATTTTTATAAAGTTTTAATATCAGACAAAGAATTAGAAACAAAATCAAATTGGTAGAAAAAAATCAGAAATCAGAAAAGCTTTAAAAACAAATAAAAATCACAAAATCAATTAAAAACAGAATTCAGATACCAAGTGAAGATGTCACTTTGTAATATATATTATTTTTATTGTTTACGGGTACAATTTTATTTCCTTCATATGTAAAAATGTTATTAATTTCTAGATTTGTTTTATTTTTACTCAATTTTATTTAAGAATTTACTATCATGTGTTATTTTGAACAAAAAATTTTAAATCTTAGTTAACGGTATATTCATATATTTATCATCACATTTATATATTTTTACATATATACATGTACACATTGCCATGAGCGACTATATAACTAAATATTCACCACAAGTGAGAATTTTAATTCTTATTGAAGTTGAATTTTTTTTTTTTAAATGTTTTCTTTCATTATCGCTAAAATTGTAGTTAAATGTTTTTTTTAATTCTTATTATGTTTTTTTTAATTCTTATTGTTATTAATTTTATTTTCTTTTTTCTTCAAATAATATTAATTCAAACGAGTATAGAATAAAAACAAACAAAAATTCAGTAAGTTGGCAGCAACTTAAAGCAAACGAATACATAACAATGGCAAAAGAAGTCATACCTTTCTCAAGTTTATCAAGCTCTCCCATATCAGCTAGGATTTGCTCATTTGTGATGATATTTTCCTTAAGCTTGATGTCAGCATAAAGCCATTACTTAGTATACATAAGAACCTCTATCGTGTAGTGAGTTAAGCAGCTTCTGTAAGATTCTAATATCCTCCCACTTGTGCTGAAAGCACTTTTTGATGCTACTGATGAAACTTGCATAGCCAATAGGTCTCTTGCCATCTCTGCAAGCATTGGGTACTTCAGTTTATGCACCCTCCACCACGACAAAACGTCAAACTCTATTCCTAGTATGAGCTTTGGCTTCTCAACAGTTTCCTTCAAGTAAACTTCAAGCTCATCTTTAGCATCTTCACCTTTCTCAGCAACAAGATCTGTATACACAACATCCATCCTTTCATAACCGAAATCCTCAACCACCAGTTCCATGCTTTCCACTGGTTGTTACCAGGGACCCGAGAAACTTCATTTTGTTGTGATTCTTGTCCAGAGGAGCCTTTGAAACTATTGTTGTACTCCTCAAACATGGATGTGAGAAGATCAGTCACCGATTTTCCCATTTCCTTAGCCTCCAAGCTATCTTTCCCATATAGCTTCTCAAAACAGAGCTGTGCATCTTCTTTGTAGGATTAAAGATGGTCGCTAAGATCAACATCTTGTTGACACCATTGATACCATCCCAATACTTTAAAATTTTCTGCAACATTTCTGATGCCTTCAGTTTCAATTCAGAGTCTAAGCTACTAGCTAAACCAGTGAGATTTCTCTCAATTGTCACTATCTTACCATAGCATTTGAATGCATTGACCTTAGATGAGGCAGAGACAACCAAGGTGCTATTGTAAAATATGACCAAAAACCTAATCAGCTTTTCAACTGCATTCCAGTCTCTAGAAGCAGGTGGGCCACACCGCTTAGCGCCATTTTCTACCTCAAGAAAGTAGTCATTGTACAACCTATCCTCTGCTTTCATNTCACTATCTTACCATAGCATTTGAATGCATTGACCTTAGATGAGGCAGAGACAACCAAGGTGCTATTGTAAAATATGACCAAAAACCTAATCAGCTTTTCAACTGCATTCCAGTCTCTAGAAGCAGGTGGGCCACACCGCTTAGCGCCATTTTCTACCTCAAGAAAGTAGTCATTGTACAACCTATCCTCTGCTTTCATTCTATCAAATGCTATCTTAAACTGTAATGCTTTAGAAAGCATAAGGAAAGTTGAGTTCCACCTAGTCTTTACATCCAGGGGCAAGCTACCACAAGATGTTTTAGCTTCTCATGCTGGATTTTAAATGTATTAATAAACTTCATGTTAACTACGGCATAAGACTCAATCATCTTTATTCTCGTACAATATAGTCCAGAGAATAACACTCTTAACTTTTTCAATATATGTTTCCTCTCGGACTTAAAGCAAATAAATTCAATGCCATCTTTATTCATAGTCTCAGTATGGTATCCATTTTTTCGGATATTCTTGAAACTTAACGAGTTTCTATGAAATTCGGGGGAGTATAATGCATTACTTATTTTAAATATTGTCCCTTTTGGCATTGAAAATTTCACTATTCCAAAGTCCATAATAATCTTTGCATTATCAGGTATTGTACTTACGCTTTTAGTGTAATCTTTCATTTTGAGACTGAAAAAAAAAAATTCTTATCTTTTATTATTGTGTGCGTTGACGCACAATCTGTTAAACACATATCTCCATCCATAGTCTCAAAATATGGTATTCTTTCTGAATTTAAAATATTCATAAAACATGTATTATTAAATATGAAACATGACATATATCTTACAATAAAATGTATAGATACTATAATACAGTACTAGGTTGAGACCCGCGCCTTGCGCGGCATGAAAATACAAAATTAAATAGAATTTGTAAATTTTAATTTTATAGGTTCATTAAGTTTGTTATAGTACGTTGGACAGCAACAAAATATGATTATGTATAAAAACATTTAGAATATTGAAAAGGGTTATGGAAAAAAAGAGTTGTTAAATGTTGTGTTACATCTTTTATAATGAAATATAATTCATGTGTAAATAATACATTTACATTTTAGTATCTGTTAAACAAAACATGTCATATATGGACTGATATTAAAACGATGAATTTATAAGACTATGGTTATCGTGGACCCAATTTGTTGTTTGAATTGATGGGCTTCATAAACTTATTGAAGATTAAAGTAAATGGACTCATTATTTTAACACAGAATTTTGGTTTTGGTATCGGGATTATTTTTTTTGGTACAGGCGCAAAAATGAAAAGGGGATTAGGGTTCTAAAAGTTCTAAAATCGACAGAACAAAAATCTTCAGTTGTTCATTACCAAACATTACAGGTGAAAAAAATTATTATTTTTGGTTTTCTTCTGTGGTTTCGATTCTTACTTTGATTCAGTTAGGTTTACTGCTTTCGTAGCTGAGATATTACTTCAATCGTCTAATTATAGTACAGGCAGAAAATTGTTGGAGGTCTTGTTACGAATGTAAGGGTTTGAGAAGGAAGGGAATTCTGGGAAACTAAGATGCAAAAGCAGAAGTCTGTGAAATCCCAATATTATTGCTCTTCAGTTCAGTCTTCTCTTTTTTGATCTTGGTGGTACGTGTTACTCGAGTCACCGAATTCTGGTCAAAGTGTTCCGATATGATCTGCATGAGGGCGTCATGAGGGCGTCACAGTAAAGTTAACCATCATTTTCGAAACACCTTGTGCTACTGTAGATTCAAATTGGCTCACCAAATCTTTCTTCACCGAAGCATGAATCTTGTCCCCCTGTATGATTTAAAAATCATGAAACTTTAGTTGATAAACATATAATGTATTAATACAGTGTGAGACAAAATACACATATAATGAAGCTTACACTTGGATCGACCAAACCATCTCAATACTCTCTCCGGCAGCAACCGAGTATTGTTTCCAAAGGCGAATGACCTTAACCCTTATTTTCCACATGGACTTCTTTGGCTTCAAATTGGCGATCTTATCGAAACCTGCCATTGTAAACCTGCCATTGTAAACGCTAAGAACTGAAACTGAAGGTTATGAGATGTTTATACTATGGAATGCTTTTCTGTATGAAGTAGTATCTTCGTTTATATACTCGAACCATAGACCCTTATATAATTAATGCAAACGTAGATTGATATATGTTACGTCAATCATGGTTTCTAATATTCAAAAGTTTTCCATACCGTAACGATTGCATATCAATTGACATTGTCTAGACTGTTAAAAACTTGATGTTTCATATCAATTTTCTATATTTACGGTATCGCTGTGAGGTGATAATTTAGTAAGTCTTGTTAACATTTTACCAATCATGGGAGCCATTAATTGCATGTAAATGCATAAATACTGTATCATTAAGTTTTCTACAATAGTTTTTGTTTCCTACATGAAATAACCTAAAACTAAATATTTATGTTAGCTTCCAATATTTAAAATTTAAATATATGCAACTGAGAGTACGTAAACCCAAATTATTTTAATCTTGTATAATTTTCATAAAATTATCAGTAGTTTTGATCACATAGAATTACAACAAAATTTGCATATGACAAAGATATTGAGATGAATAAATTGAAATCTGAGATGAATCTATTTTGTATAATCAAATTATATGCACATGATTTTATGTTTTATATTTTTGATGTACTCTGATATTCTTTCAGATGAATGTATAATTTGTAGTCAATATCCTTCCGATTGTATAAACAGGTACGTATTGATGTATTTTAGTCACTATATGTTCGATATGTGAAGGCCATATATTATAACAGGTACGTGACTTAGAATACATGATTTGTCTTACCAATGGTAAAATCAGTAATTAATCTAATGAAAAAAGGCTTAATTGAAATGAGGGCTGAGAAGGATTCTCAAGCTGCCACCTCAGCATGGTACTCATGTAAATAACTTATGATTTGAAGGTTACTCTTATATATTGCTTCTGTATTAATAAAAAGGGGATACTTATATCACATCGATCTTATATCGCTCATCGATATTCTCTGGCTCAACCAGAAAATCTGATACATTGGGATGAGTGTCATCATTTAATCCATGAACAGATGGCACGGGTTCATCAGATATAAAGTTTGTTTTTCACTTCCTCTTTTCTCTTTTCCCTTTTAGGATTCTCTATACAGATTAGTTAAGTGTTTTGGCGTACGAATACCACGTACCCAGTGACCTTTCATAACCATCTGTAGCAAACTTTTCCGTTTGTCTTCTATCATCTCGGTCCCTTTCATTTTCGTGGAAATCCTTATTATTTATTTCATCATACGGATGGAATTTTCTTCTTCATCCTCTTCCACGACCATGATAACGGTTTCAACCGCGTCCACGACCTCGTCCTCTCTAATTATCATAACTGGATGATGCAACATTTACTTTGGTGAATGGCACAGATCCAATGGGTCGAGCATGATGATTTAAAGTCACAAGTTGATTGTTTTGCTCCGGTATGAAGAGAATTTGCATCAACTTCGAGTAACGGGTGTATCCATTCGTCCGGCATTGTTGCTACAGAACTACATTTCCAGGATGGCATGTGGAGAAAGTTTTCTCGACCATTTTCTCTCCACATATCATCATCCTAGACTTAATTTTGAACATCATGTTATTATACTCACTTACAATTTTGTAGTCCTGGAAGAGGAGATTGATCCACTCATGTTTAGTTTTCGATACAATCACATATTTCTGGTGATCGAACAACCAGTCTTTTAAAAATTTCCAGAAGTCCAAAAGATTCTCTTCAGTAATATACTCATCTTTTGAACCATCATATATGTGGTGTCGTAAAATATCATGGCTTTTCTCTTTTTATCATCAAACACTATTTTCGTATTATCGATAGTTTCCAAAAGCCCGTTTCTTCTCAGGTGCATCTTTGCACCCACTATCTAGATTATATAATTATTTTCCGTAATATCTAGGGTATTTATTTCGAGTTTTATCAAATTTGATATGATAATTTTATTCATAGAATAATACTATAAAACTATAATAAAGATGAAAATTTCAGTTGCAGCATTTAAATGCAGAAATTAAATATAGAAATTAAATCCAGAAATTAAATGCAAAAATTAAATTGCACAAATTTAAATTACACAAATTTAAATTTCAGAAATTTAAATAGCATCAATAAAATTAGAGGTTTAGCTTTCCACATGATCCGAGGAGACATAATCTAATATGTTGATCATTTTTATCAAAGTTCAAGGAGTCTACCATGTTAACTTTTTCTTTTTATTCAAAGTGCAAGGAGACTTAATCTATGTGATATTTCTTTTTATTCAAGGAGGTAAAGCCTACAATGTATTCGTTTGATCGTGAAAGTATATTTTTTTTCAACAATCAGTTGGAGAAGACAACGTCTATCATCCTGAAAAATCAATAAAAATTACTTAATCTCTTACTTCAGAACAATAATAAATTATAATAATAATTATTATTAGATTAGATAAATTAAATTTTATCTCATCGATATAGGATCGAAAGTATGTATTGTAACTGAATATATATATATATATATATATATATATATATTGTGTGTGTATGAAGACACGAGAAAGATCAAAAACTTTGATTATTATTGCTGTTGTTATTTTCTTATATATGATCGTGAGTTGATCATATATATATAGAGATCAGTCGGTGAAACCAAACCAACTAAATAGAAAAGGATAAAACAGATATTTTTTGGATAGATAAGCATCTAATTATATAAATTTTGTTAAGAAATGAAGATGGTGGTTGGGACATATCCGGAAATGGACCAGACCACATCAGTACCATACCAGGCGGCCAAGCATCAGTCACTATCCTCCCTTGTATTTATCCATATGTTGTAGTTATCCTAATCATTATAGGATTAGGATAATCATCCCCTTTATTGTTGTAATCCTTATCTCCTAAGGAATATGCTTA
>CAKOAT010337376.1:76883-145794 GCA_932364175.1 Eruca vesicaria subsp. sativa
CAGTCACTATCCTCCCTTGTATTTATCCATATGTTGTAGTTATCCTAATCATTATAGGATTAGGATAATCATCCCCTTTATTGTTGTAATCCTTATCTCCTAAGGAATATGCTTATTCTCTTGTATGTATATATATGTATGTGCACGTGATGAATAAGATATACAGAGTTACAACCTTCTTCTTTATTCTATAACAAATTTGGTTTTTAATCCCTCACGTTCGTCCACGTAGGATAATAGATTATTTTCGTGCTGCCACGTGTCGTACACAATAAAAGCTGCGTTTTTTTCCATGGAATATGAAATGGGATTTTTATTTAGGTGGCCCAAATTTATTGTCGTTTACAAAAATCTGCGTTTTTAACCAGAGAAGTACGTCTCCCCTCTCTCCTTCCTCTCATCGAAAATTAGGGTTTTCCATTAAACCTCATCGTCGCCGCAATGGAGTTTCGTCTCCATTGACTGAATCCTCAGAGACGTTACGAGCTGTATTGATTCAAGGCTCTTACGAATCTTATTATCTCCATCCACGTCCTCAAGCACGATGCTCTCATTCAATGAAATTCCCTGTAAAAGGCGGTATTCCGTCATTTATAAATAGGTAATACTTTGTTCTTCGAACATCATCCTCACAGTTTCGATAATCTCAAAAACTTAATTGCAGTATTATGGCTAACTCATTTGTTCTTCTCCGTGATTTGAAGGCCAGCCAGCCTTCTTCCACCGTGGAAGTGAAGGCTGCTGAGATTAGAGTTGGTGGGGGTGGACATGATTCTTCTTGATGCTCAGGTTTCCTGATCTCAATCTCATGTTCTTTTTTTTTATAAAAAAGTTTCCGGCTTTCATGTTCATAAATATCAAACTCTTCAATTCATTTATTTATTGAATACCATTTTTTATTGTGCTTTCTTTTTCACTATCTTTTTATTTCTTACACTTTACAGAGATTACGATTGCAAACTCTTTTCTTATTCGCCTCCGTAAGTGTTTCTCGCCCCGGAAGTTGTATCACAGAAAGTTCGAGTTCGGAGATTTTGGGAGGAAGGCGGCGAGCTAATGTGTGTCGGCATGCAAAGGTAATCACGGCGAACATACACATACTATCTTAGTATTTCTTGCAGTGTTTTAATTTTTATGTTTGTAAGAAAATCACAGCGGACATCAAGCATCTCCTACCATCGGACATTTGCATCTTTGTTTCTATATATTTCGGTGAACGAGATTGTTTGATTAATTTTTGTGAAATCTTAAGATTAGTGTGTTAATCTCTAGAAGCATCCACGATTTATTTTTTATAAATTCTGTTGACTTGGTGTGAGATCACGGCTTCTATATCGGTTTTATTATCAACTTCTGTAGAGACTGATTTGGCCATTCTGGGACTCAAACTATATATCTTTTGTGTCCTGTGACTTGAGAGTACTCTACTCCTCCTTCCATTTGTATTTAACATTGCTGACTGGTTAAATATGCTGTGTGTTGGTATCCTCGAGCAATTGATATTGCCATATAGGACAAGTGCGCTGCTTCAATTAAGATGTGTCTCACATGCCTGAAATTAAAGATTGTGATGTTCTGTATGCTTACATAGTTTTCAGGCTGCAGATTGGGCAGCTCTACTTTCTGCTGTTGTTCAGGACGCCAAAATACAAGAAAAACACAGAGGACAAGGCAGGGCAAGACGCTGAGTCTCGACTGATTCTGATTATGTAGAAACTGTTGTTGAAACGACCACACATACGATGAATGCTACCACCCTTTACTTGAAACAGGGTGAGAGGTTTCCATCCATGATTTGTAGTCTGCTTCAGACAGATTCTAGGTTGTTTGGTTCTCAAGTTTAAATATGGTTAGCTAAAAAAAGGCACTAGAGAGTTCTTCTACTGTATTGCTCTAATTAGATCGCAAGGAACTTAGTCAAGTGTATAGTCATCAGTTTATATATATATTATGTTCTACATATCGTGTGGAGATGACTATTGCTGAAGGTCTATTTTTTGGTTTGGTAGGGAAATGAGACTGCTGAAGATCGATTTGTACGTAGCTATTCTATATCACATCATCTTCCATTGGTTTTCTCATTTCATGTTCTAATACACTTTCAATAAAACATTGGTTACTAGGCTGCAGATGTTGTGAACCCGGATGAGACTCCGCTTCCCCTTCGATAATCGCTTAGCATTTCCATCAAAAATCCTAACAAAATAAAATATAATAAATTTATATTTCTCATCTTTTCAAATAAGAATTTACTTTGAATAAATATAATCCAATACCAAACGTCTTCCTCATCTACATCTACTACATGTATGCAACATATATAGATATCTAATTAACAAAATAAATAATTTACATCTAAATGTAGGCATCAATCCGGATTAACAGTGGACTATTCAGCACTTGAGAGGCACTTGGACTCATAGTTTAGATACTGTTTTGGCCGAAATGTTGTTTTCAACTATAATCTATCATGTCTGGAGAGAGAGGAATGCTAGGAGACATCAACAAGTTTGGACAACAATAAATCAAAAGGAGACATCAACAAGTTTGGACAACAATAGATCAAAAGAAGAGAAAGTCGATAAGGTTATGAAAAAAAAATTCTCTCTCAAGTACACGCACGATCACAAGCTGGCTAGCTTGCTTAGCATAAGCTTCTTTCTCAGATAGTTTGTAAATAGCACTTTTTATAGATCAATAATTTAATTCAACAATAAACAATAATCAGTAGTCAATATAAAATAATTTAATTATGTATAGTAAAGTTATGGTTAGGAATTTATAAGTTAGTCAAAAATATTTTATTTCAAAATTTTAATCAAATATTTGATATATAATAATACCTATAAGATTCTAACAAACATGTATATGTGTAAATAGCAATGATAGTTTCGTATAATCTATATCTATCTTAAAATATTTTTAGGTATAATGAATAAGTTATAAAAAGAAAATGATCTTCCAAACAGATGAATTGTAGAGATTTTATCCTAATCGCTGAGGTAGAGATATGAGAGGACAACAACTTAAGTTCCAAACTAAATCAGGATGATGCACACAATAAAAAAAAAAGAAAGTTAACAAATCTTGTCTAAACAATAATTATGATCAGTTTCATAATATTTATTTAATTATCTTAAAATATTTTTGGTTATAAGGAAAAAATTATTTTTTTATCAAGTTTTAACAAAAATGTATAAAAATAATTTAATTTATTAAACAATATATAACTGAGAACAAAAATAATTATACTCTACTAATAACTCCAGTCTCTGTAACTTTAAGAAGATATAATGATTTATTGTTATAGTTAAACTAAAATAAATATTTAAATAGTAAATAATTATATTTTAAAGGGTGTGTAGTAAAATAAATGGTTAAAATTGTAGTAAAATAATTATAAATGGTAATGCTACTTTTAATTAAAATAAATCAAACATCAAAAAGTTTTATATTTATTTCCCCGCCCGTAGGGCGGGTTTACCCTAGTTATCTAATAAATATAACATAGAGATTATTTGCTCACATATCCTTTTTTGACCCTTAATTAGGGAAATACACATGATGTGATGGAATTAATTTTAATGACCAAAAAGCCCTTTGTCTTTCTCTGATTTTACTCTCACCACTCTCTCTCTCCAGCCACTCTATTTTCTGACACTCTCTCTCTTTCATTCGATTCACTTATTCTCCATTCTCAAATTCTCCTATCATTTTTTTCTTTGTCATTCTTTTTTCTAAATATTTTTTCACTTATTCAAAAAAAAAAAATATATATATATTTATTTATTTATATATATATTTATTTATTTCCTATGTGGTTTTGAAAAATAACTCTGATTTTTTATATTTACTCACAGTGATATGAACATCAAAAATTATACATTATCTATTTGTTAACAGAGACATTAACTGTTAACAATTTTTGTAGACGTTAACAAATTTGTTAGCTGTCAACAAATACATGTATCAGATGTGTTAACAGAGACATTAACTGTTAACAAATTTATTAACAGCTAACACCTCTGGTACATGTATTTGTTAACAGCTAACACATCTATTAACATTTACATTATTTGTTACAGATAACATATTTGTTAACAATCGGTGATTTTAAAGATATTGCAGTGATGATTTTTTTAATCTGTGGTGTAATAAAACAAATCAATACTTTGTTTCTTATGTTAAAATATCTGGAAAAAAATGTGAAAGTAAAGAAAATATAATAAAAAATAAAGAAAGAAATAGAAAGAGAAAGAGTGTGGCTGCAAAATAGAAGGAGAGAGAGTGTCAGCCAATTGTAAGAAGGGTTTCAGTGTCCAAACCAAACCAAATTGTACAAAACTTTAGAGTTATGTCAACTCATGTGTAATCCTCTAATATTGACCTCAATTTTGGGTATTTGACTAATTCTCTCTATAACATATGTTGTTCAATAATGGTCTTTTTCCGTAACTAAATTAGAGAGTAAACCTTTCCACCATAGGCAAAAAACATAATGTTAGCTTCCACGAACGGTAAAACACAACGTAGAAATAGCTTTAAGATTTATTATTAATAAACATAAAGTCTTATTTTATTATTAGATTTAGATTTGTTATTAATAAACATAACAATACTTACTGATGACAAAAAAATAAAAATACTTACTATAAATTTGGATTAAACAATATTTTCTAACCTACCCTCTCCTTCTAAGAAAATTTTTAACTTTAAAATATGAAAAATGTAAGTATCTCTATTTGTATATGAAATTTGACTAAATTGTGTTGAAAAATTATTGTATTATGAAATAAAAATGACAAATAGCTTTTCATATTCATTATTTTTATATATTTACGTTATTAAAGAAGACAAATAGCCTTTCATGTTCATTTTAATTTATTTTATATATTTAATTTATTAAAAATGATTTTTTCATTTTAAAATATTTATATTATATTTAATTATTATAAATAAATATTAGAAGGATTTAACATATATATAGATGATGATGACCTTCATTCACTGTTTTCTAAATCTTTTCTATAAATAAAATGTTAGTTTTTGAAATATTACAAATATACAAAAATATTATTACACTATTTTGTTATTTGTTAGTAAGTTTGGGTTGGAAAAATGGTTTATGATGTAAAAATGACAATTTAATTTTGTACTCCCTTTAATGTATTTGTATATACAGTATCTAAGTTAGTAGATAGAATAATAATGACCACGCTTCGTGGATATTAACCTACAATAGTTTCAACCAGAAAATATATGAACATATTATAAACAAAATATATATTGAAAGTATTAGTATATATATGATACTGTAGTCACACGCACACATTTACAAATTGGCTCTTTAAAAAAACTTTGGGCTTCATTATGTTTCATCTCTCAATGGCCATAAATACCAAAACCAATTTCAGTCTTACCGCTTGCTCTGATTTGCTTCCAATATTATCCTTTGTGAAAGCTCAAACCTTCTCAAAACTAAACTTACCGCTTGCTCTCTCATTTGGTTTCTAATATATAGGGGGTACTTTAGGCCTGAGTTTAATCCACACGTGTTAATCTCCCAATGAGAGACAAAGCGAGGACTGTTTGTGTTTGGTATCAAAATCGAAACAAGAACGTTTCTGTTTGAATCAAACTTGTCCGAGCAAATCCCTTTCATTGTGCTTTGCTTTTAGTGTTTATTGTGGGATTCCCTTCAATGGACCTAAGATGAAATTGTTGGCTGATTATGTTGTCTTCTTTCTTAAATTGATTTAGTTCTTCGGACTTAGCATATTGGTGAATCTATGGAGTTGAATGCTCTAAAGAAGTTGCAATCTCTTAACACAAATTTTCCCCTTATCAACAATAGTGCATCTTGGAAGCAAGCAGCATTGATGATGTAAGTTGAAATGAACATCAGAAGTTTGTGTTTTGGTTGGTGCAAAAGATATTATGTATTTATCACAAATGTTATAGTAAAACAAATAGATAATAAACTTTACTGGAGTAAACACAATAACACACATTTTTCAATATGTATATATATTTTTGGACAACACACAGTTTTCAATACAAAATCTCAAATATTATGCAACTTATTATATCTTAAACCAAGTTAGTAAAAGTTAGTATATGCTTCACCCCACGTCCACACGGATTGTCAGTAATGAACACCAGCGCTAGGACCTCTCGGATAGGCACGGGCAAGATGAACTGGACGATTCAGCATCGGCTTATGGTGCAGCTTCATTGCATCCTGAGCTGATTCAGCCGAGTCAAATTCAACAAAGGCATAACTTTTGAATATTCCATCTTTGCGCATAGTCATCCGAATGTCACGTATGTGACCAACTCCATCAAAGAACTTTGCTCTGCATTAAAAAATATACATTAGCAAAGAATCAGAAACAAACAATATAATTGAAATAACTAAGCTTACATATCATTTTCTGACACGTTAAAGCAAAGATTTGACAAGTGTAGTGTCCTTCTTGCCTCCTCTTCTCGCCATTCTTGAGCCAATCTTGCTCCCTGTTTCGCGGGCCCCTCCAGCAATTTGGATTCGCTCTAATCAAAACAAAGAAGTTCATTAACTTAAATTTAGCATAAAACCGTAATAACAAGTTTTTACCTTTGGCTCTTCATTGTCAACTTCTTTTTCATCATTGACTTTCTCCACCCATCGATAGTGGACAATAGCAAGATCCTTATACCTGAAAAGAAAACAAGTTAAATAAGTATAAAACAAATGCATAAACAAAATTGAAATGAGAACTCACGATCCTGAGCATCTCTGGTTTCTTCGAACAAAAGATACATTCGTGTATTCTTTTGAAGCCACTGTAGTTGTATAGCCTGGGAGATTGTGAAACTGCNCACCCATCGATAGTGGACAATAGCAAGATCCTTATACCTGAAAAGAAAACAAGTTAAATAAGTATAAAACAAATGCATAAACAAAATTGAAATGAGAACTCACGATCCTGAGCATCTCTGGTTTCTTCGAACAAAAGATACATTCGTGTATTCTTTTGAAGCCACTGTAGTTGTATAGCCTGGGAGATTGTGAAACTGCAAAAACAAAAAATCTAAAGTATTAGAATATAAGTTAGAATGAAATAATCAAATACAATAGCCCTTTGTCATAAAAATAAGAATAATCAAATACAATAGGAAACGGCTTACGATATGTGTAGACTGTGTGTTTCTTGGACCATTAACAGGATCCCACACATTTTTGTCCTTGAAAGCTCGTGTTTGGATAATATATATTCCTTCCGTTCTCAATGGAGGATCTGCTTCAGAGATGGGAAGACTAGAAGGATCACGCTTATTCTGCTGGTAAAGAATCTCCAGCTCGACGTCCGTGAGCCATCTGGTCCGAGACTCTTGAAGCAGCGAAGCCAAATCTGCAAATCCACACTTGAAGTGAGAGATCGAAATAAAAACAATTTTAACCTAACAGCTTCACGAATCTAGGTGATGATTGTTTGGATGGTTTTTAGATTTTAGTTTTTAGTTTTTGGCTTTTGGTTTTTAGTTTTTGGCTTTTGGTTTTTAGTTTTTGGTTTTTGATTTTGCAGTAGATTTTAGTTTTTGAAAAACACGAATGACAGATTCTTGTTTTTAGTTTTTGATTTTAGCTTTTACATTTAATAAATATTTTATTTTAATTTTGAAGCATTATTTTTTTTTTTAATTTTGATTTTACTGTCATTTTAGTTTTCAGAAAATTTTTGAATGATGATTTTTAATTTTTAATTACTTATTTGAAGTTGAAATAAAAATAAATAAAAAACCCAAATTTAGTTAAACCAAAAATAGATTTTTGAATTTTTTTTTTCTTTAGAGTATTTGTTTTCCTAAAATTTGATTACTGATTTATTTTAGTTTTATATTATATTAAAATATTTAACTTATAACTTAATTTATGTATTTTTAAGCACACATATAATAACTAAAAGAATATATCACAATTTTAAAATAAAATAGATTTACATCCAATCATGATTTTGAAAAAATAGATTTCCTAAAATATAGGGAAACTAGTTTTTTTGTAAATAACTGTTTTTAAACATAAAAACCAAAAACCAAGTTTTTATGGTTTCTTATAAAAAGTTACGTGGGATCTTATTTTTTAATTTTTATTTGTTATATTTATGTTTTAATATATAAAATGTAACAAAACTAATAAATACTATAAATAAATAAGGTTTAGTAAGAACCATTTGCTTGCTATGGGTATTGTTTATCAAAATTCGTGATTCATTCTTGTAGTAAATTTTATATTGTTTTAATAACAAGAACTTAAATTCTAAGTTAATTTTGTTTAAAAAAAAATTTGACCAAAACTCATTAATTAAATTTCAGAAAAAGAAAAAAAATGTAAATACCTTTTTTTTTTAATTCAGAACTAAAGATATATTTGTAATTTTATGAAGTTTCTAAACTTATAAAAATATAATGAAATTTTATATAGTATGTTTAAATAATAAACTAACTGCCAATTGAAAATTGTTTAATATGTGTGGAATTGAATAGTAATGTAAAAATCTAACTACTGTATTTTTTGTTTATAATATTTGAATTATATAATGTAATAAAAATCTAACTATTTTTTATTTTGTTAAATTTAACTTATGTAATGTCATTTTTGAACTGCATTAATTTTGTATTGTCATATATAATGTAAAAATTTAACTATTGATATTTTTTGTATGTAAATTGTGGTTCATCTTTTGATTTTGCACTATTTTCACTTTTAAATTAATTTTACTAAATAAATAAATGCATTTTTAAGTGGTAATATTCTATATATTTTTAAAAAGTATCGTTTTCAAAGTTTTAATTTTGTTTCAAAAAATTGTCATTTTGTGTTCTCAATGAAGAATTCAAATAATTATTCATTTAATACATCATTTCATTAATTTATTAGTTATAGAAAAAAAATATTTAATATGTGAACATAGGGTGAAACATAGTTTTTAAAATATTTTTTAATATGTGTGAAAAAAGAATAATTGATTTTTTTATGAAAGAAAGAAAATATATTTTTCATAGTAAATAGTATTGTATTTCAACTTCAAAAAATTATTAATAAAATATATTAAAATCTAAAACTAACAAATCTTCATTCAATTTAAAAACTAAAATTACAGAAAAACTACAGAAAAATATAAAAGAAAGATTTTATTAATATTAAAAACAAAAACCAAAAACTAAAAACCAAAACTACCATTCGTGTTTTTTCAAAAACTAAAATCTACTGCAGAATCAAAAACCAAAAACTAAAAACCAAAAACTAAAAACCAAAAACTAAAAGCTAAAAACCAAAAACTAAAATCTAAAAACCATTCAAACAATCATCACCTTAGTTTTTGGTTTTTGATTTTGCAGTAGATTTTAGTTTTTGAAAAACACGAATGACAGATTTTTGTTTTTAGTTTTTGATTTTAGCTTTTACATTTAATAAATATTTTATTTTAATTTTGAAGCATTATTTTTTTTTAATTTTGATTTTACTGTCATTTTAGTTTTCAGAAAATTTTTGAATGATGATTTTTAATTTTTAATTACTTATTTGAAGTTGAAATAAAAATAAATAAAAAACCCAAATTTAATTAAACCAAAAATAGATTTTTGAATTTTTTTTTTCTTTAGAGTATTTGTTTTCCTAAAATTTGATTACTGATTTATTTTAGTTTTATATTATATTAAAATATTTAACTTATAACTTAATTTATGTATTTTTAAGCACACATATAATAACTAAAAGAATATATCACAATTTTAAAATAAAATAATACCAACAGATTATTAACAAAACATGCAAATTAATTTACATACAAGTAACTTAAATAATTAATTTGATTTTCATGACAAATCTAAAATGTTCATAATATAAATCATTTTTGTATTATACATGTTAAAAATATATTTTTACTAAAACTTATTTGTTTATAGTAGTTAGCATTTTTCTTTATTTTTTCCTACCTTAGTGTATAAATGAAACAAATATGTTTTGAACTTTTTTGTTTACATACACGAGAACTTTCGTTAACAACATCACCACATTTATTTTTCCTATGTTTAATGCATAAATGAAAAAAAACCATTTTTGTCAACTTAAAAAAAAAAGGTTATAAGATGAAAAACTAACGTGATGTTGTTGTAGAAACTTGAAAAAAGTGGTTTTTGGTTTTTCTTTAGAAATAACAGTTTGTTTCAAAAAACAGTTTCCCTAGATTATAGGAAATCTATTTATCCAAAAACTTGATTGGCTAAAAAGTAGTTTTTTCAAAAACAAAAACTAAAAACTACAGCAAAATCTGTAAACAATCATCCTTTAATCAGAATCTACAACATAGATAAACCTTGAAACTGATGAGTGAACTTGAGATCCTGCAGATTGATTGCCATTGTAATCCTTTAGAGAAGAAACTAATCTTTCACGGAGAAACTGAATGTTTTTTTTTTTTTGGTAAAAGGAAACTGAATGTTTTGGGTTCACTTTTATAAGCACCAAAAGACACTCTATCTACCGTTCTGTTAATCTAACTACTATTCTTTTGTTTGACTATTCTAATTACTCTTCCTTCAATCTAACTACCATTCCTTTAAGTTTTCTTTCATTTTTTCAATCTACCAGTTTAGCTTTTTTTCTTTCTTTTTCTTAAAGTTTGTTACTTTCTTTTTCTTAAAGTTTTTCAATCTGAATACTTAACTGCAACATTTAAGTGCACGATATATTAGAATTAACTGTTACTTAAAAATCTAATTTTGTTTTAAACTAAATGCCGTGTTATATTTTAAAATGTAACTTTTGGTGTTAAATATCTATTTGGATTTAAATCTAATGAAAATATCAACTGTTAACTTGTTTTCCCTTATAACTATGATATAAATTATTATATATTTTCAATATATATGTACGCAAAACAGCACTTATTATAAAATAAATTTTGTATATAACCTAATGATTTATCCTAAACAGACCCTAATATACAGATACACGACATCTTAACTACAACCAACTGCTTGCTACTCGTCTTCTCGCATTAATTTGAATCGAAGTTCCTCCAAGACTTCGGTCAATATATAATTCATACAAAAAAGTTACTGCCTTCTTCTTTTTACTAATTTTGTTTTTGTTATCGTTCCGCTAATACAGTTATTTTTATCTGGTTGACCAAAAAGAAAAGAATACGTCTCTTTATCAAGTATTTTATTATCTACTCTTTTCTTATCCTAACTATCATTTTTTTTTTCTTTCTGTTACTAACTATAATCAGCTTCTTTTGATTTATTTTAAATGTTATGAAATCTGAATTCGTATATTGAAATCAAAAATCTACAAACGATTAGTGATCTGATGATATTGAATAGACATTAAAATTCATCTTCATCTATATTTAATTGTTTTCTAGTTTGTCAGCGGCCGTGTAGTTATTATGGCAGTTGGACACCGGGACGATGGAGACATGTTTAAATAGATATTAAAATNTATTAAAATTTCGTCTTTATCTGTATTAATTTTAATGCGACTTTTATAGATAGTTTTTAAAAAGATTTTAAAGACAACTTTAATCCAAGAAAGAATTGTATTATTATGCAGAACAATTAGAGGAACTTTAACGAAAAGAAAACTTAGTTAATTTTATTCTTATAGTATTTATATATATGACGTTATGGTGGTGGTGCGTTCTACCACGAAATGATCGTGTCTGCAACCGGAGCGGACCAAGAAATAATATAATGTGGAACATATAAATAAATTTACTTATTTTTAAATAACAAAAGTCAATTAATAAGATAAACAGGTTTTTGTTATATTAAATACTTTTTATTGCTTATTTTAATGAAAGTATTAAATATAAAATTGGTAAAAATAATTGTTAAACTAAATTTAAAAAAAAAAACAATTTAAAAAGCTAATATTAAAGTAAAGGATGAGAAAAATATATTTGTGTACCTAATGATTTATCTTCACCAGACCCTAATATACATATACACAACATCTTAACTACAAGCAACTATTTGTCTTCTCGCTTTTGATTTGAATCGATGTTCCTAATCGGTTCAATAATTGGTGTTGACAAAGAACAGCATCCATGATCCAGCAATCAGTAATGAGTTTATTCGTGGAGTCATGATGATCATTGTACCACTAATGCAGATATACATACACACATACTGACATATATACATACATATACATCAAATGTGTATATAAATGGGAGAGAAGTGGAGAAGAAGGATGGGGCAAGATGTTCTAACTTTATACTAAGAATGGGTAATATCTTAACATGGTTCACTAATTATGCTGGAGGCATCAACGCAGTATGTTGTTCTTCGCTATCAGCCAAAATGCCATTATGTGCTGGGAACATTGTCATGTAATAATTAATATGATTACATTGTTGTGTTCTTGACATGGATATTATGTGATTGATGTGTTCTGAAAAGTTATGAAAAGCTTCTCAACCGAAAACCACAAGAAGTTCTTTAAACATCCATCACCTTGATGCTATAGTTGGAGAAAGCAAATTAAACATCTTTTTGTCAATGATGCAGCAAAGAGCAACTTGAGACTAAATTCATGTACGCCACCATAAGCGCAGAAGCAGGTTTTGAAGTCAAAAGGGTTGCTTGATAGAAGACCGAGAAAAGAGAATTAAAAGCATGTTTGGGACGATGGTAAATATCTTATTTCTTATGGTAAATATCGATCTTATCATCAATGGAAACAAGATCATATTGACTATGAATTTATTTTAATTAATTTATTGAAGTTGCTACACCAATAAATGACATCTTAGTAGTTTTTCTCGTTACCATCACAGCAGATGAATGAAAAATAAAAGAATCAAGACGTCAAAACGTTGGAAAAAACGGTACCAATGTTACACATTTTCTCAAACCACGAATTGCGTAACGTAACATAACCCGGCACCGTTTTCAGGTCTTTAACGTCAGCCTGGCACGAAGATACAATATCCAACGCTTTAGAAACTGCCTGAGGTACTAGATCGTACGATTTAGACCTCGCAAACGCTTGAGCTCCCTCAATTGCTGTAATGGCTAATTCATAATCTATCACACAAATCTTATATGTCTCCTTTAGATACGGATCAGTCGTTGTTGTCGCTAAGCCTTTCATCNGTCTTTAACGTCAGCCTGGCACGAAGATACAATATCCAACGCTTTAGAAACTGCCTGAGGTACTAGATCGTACGATTTAGACCTCGCAAACGCTTGAGCTCCCTCAATTGCTGTAATGGCTAATTCATAATCTATCACACAAATCTTATATGTCTCCTTTAGATACGGATCAGTCGTTGTTGTCGCTAAGCCTTTCATCTATTAGAGGATTTGAGTTCGGAGAAAGGGAAAGTTAGTTATGAAAATGTAAAGCTCAAATTAACTGTAAAGTGTTTGTTACAAGTATTTATACTACCGGTTCAATCTCTACTAAACCAACTAAACCGGTATAACATTATAATTCCAATACCCTCCCCTCAAGATGGAAGACACAGACTGTGTATTCTCATCTTGTCAACTAAACTCTTAAATAAACCCGGTTGTACTGCCTTGGTCAGAACGTCCGCAAGCTGCAAAGCTGACTTGACATGTAGAGTCTTCAAGAAACCACTCTTCAAACGCTCACGAACCACATGACAGTCAATCTCAATATGCTTTGTACGCTCATGATAAACCGGATTAGAAGCTATGTACAAAGCAGATTGATTGTCACAGAATAGAAGTGCAGGAGACAATGGAGGACAATACAGCTCACCCAGTATTGTCGACAACCAAATAAGCTCGCATGTGGTATCTGCCATAGCTCTGTATTCAGCCTCTGAGCTACTTCGTGAGACAGTCTGCTGCTTCTTAGAACGCCAGGAAATCAAAGAATCACCAAGGAAAACACAGTAGCCTGGGATAGATTGGCGAGAGTCCGGACAAGCAGCCCAATCTGCATCAGAGTAAGCTGTGAGTTTAACCTGAGATGTAGCAGAATAAAAGAGGCCTTGACCTGGATCATTCTTCAAGTAACGAAGAACTCTATAGGCAGCCTGCAAATGAGCATCAGTAGGCGCAGACATGAATTGGCTGAGCTTGTGAACTGCATATGTTATATCAGGGCGAGTATGAGTGAGATATAACAATCGTCCGACCAATTTCCTGTAGATAGCCGCATCTGATAAAGCAGTTCCAGTAGTAAGAGACAGCTTGAGATTCGGTTCCATAGGAACAGATAAAGGTTTACAGCCAAGAAGACCAGAATCTTCAAGCAACTCCAGTGTATACTTCCGTTGGTTAATGGAAATTCCAGTATCATTCCGAGCTATTTCAAAGCCCAAGAAATATTTTGCAGACCCAAGGTCTCGCAACTTGAAAGCTGTCTGGAGGACCAGCTTAAAAGCAGAAACAGCAGTATCATCATTCCCCACTATCAGAATATCATCAACGTACACAAGAACTGCCAAGAACTTCTTGTCTGCATACTTGACGAACAGAGAATGATCAGAATGAGTTTGAGTAAAACCATCATTGAGAATCACCTCGGAGAGTTTATGATTCCACTGCCGTGAAGCTTGCTTTAATCCATACAAAGATTTATGAAGTTTGCACACCGAGTGAGGAGGTACTTTCTTCCCAGTCAATTCCTCATAACCATCTGGTAAGCGCATATAAATCTCTTCATCAAGATCTCCATTCAAAAAAAGCATTACTCACATCCAACTGCGTTATAGACCACTTCTTAGCTGCTGCAAGTGCTAAGAGAAGACGAAATGTTCCAATCTTTGCCACTGGAGAGAAGGTATCCAGATAATCCAGCCCCTCTAATTGAGTATAGCCTTTTGCCACAACACGAGATTTATGTCGCTCAATGGTTCCATCAGGGTTATACTTAATGGTATTAACCCATTTACAACCAACAGCTTGTTTCCCTGGTGGTAGTTGACATATAGACCAAGTACCACTTCCTTCCAACGAATTCATTTCAGATTTCATAGAGTTCTTAAAATCCTCAGATAGAACAGCCTCTTTATAGGTTTTGGGTAAGCGGGTTGTAGTAATGGAAAGAAGGAAATTCCTATGTTCATCATCAAACTTATCATATGAAAGAAAAGATGAAATTCGATAAGGAGTAGTATGTGTAGGATGAGCCGGGAAAGTAGTAATTTGTTTTAAAAGAAAACAATGGTATTGATCAAGATAAGCAGGAGCTCTAGTTTGTCTTTTTAACCTAGGTTCAGGTGCAGAAGGAATAGGAGAACTAGACAAAGAAGAGGAGTTAGGAGGAATAGGAGATGGAGAAATAACAGAACCAGTGTTAGACGTGTCATGAAAGAAACTAGGATCAGAGATATCATTACCTAAATCAAAGTAAGCAGGAAAAGAAGAATCAGGAACAGGTAAAGGCAACACATCTTGATCAAAGAAACTACGATAAGCAGTAGAAGTTGCATCTTTGGAAAAAGGAAACACAGTTTCATGAAAAATGGCATTTCGAGAAATTGAGATAGTGTTTGTGTCAATATGCAAAACCTTATAGCCTTTAAAACCATTTGGATATCCAAGAAAAACACATGGTGATGCACGAGGACTAAATTTGTTCCTATCTTTCAATAATGTTGAAGCAAAACACAAACAACCAAAGATCCGTAAATGATCATAAGAAGGAATCTGATTTGTTAAAAGTTGATAAGGAGACTTGTCCTGTAAAAGAGGAGATGGAGTTCGATTTATCAAGTACACAGCAGTTTGAACACATTCACCCCAATAAGCTAAAGGAACATGAGATTGAAACAAAAGAGCACGAGCCACATTTAAAATGTGTTGATCTTTCCTCTCGACGACAGAGTTCTGTTGAGGTGTGTAAGGACAAGAAAAGAAATGCACAATGCCATGAGTTTTAAGAAGAGAAGTAAACGCAAGTTCTGGAGCATTGTCAGATCGAATTGCCTTAATATTTGCCTGGTATTGTGTTTTAACAAATTGAATAAACTCAGGAAACACTTGTGCAACAGAACTTTTGTCTTTCAATAGGTAAAGCCAAGTAACACGAGTACAATCATCAACTAAAGTAAAGAAATATTTGTATCCATCATGTGTTGGAATCTGAAAAGGACCCCAAACATCAAGATGGATCAAATCAAATGGTGTTTTTGAAATATGTGGATTAGAAGGAAAAGAAATACGTTTCTGTTTAGCCAAAGGACAAATCTTACACAAAGAAGAATGATCTGTTTTTACATGTTGAAGTTTTAAAAACTTTGAAAGTACATGAATCTTATGACTAGATGGATGTCCTAGCCTGTGATGCCAAACGTCAGATGAAACAAGGGAAACCACATGATCTTGCGTATGATGTTGAGATAGTATTTGATAAGATGCCAATGAAGCAGAATGAGATGCAGACAGAGCATGAGATGACAAAGTAGGAGCATCCAGTACATATAGATTGTTGCAAAGGTTACCCTTCCCAATCATGTAACCCGGAGTATGCTCCTGAAGCAAGGTAAAAGGATTATCAGGAAAAATGAAACAAGCATCAGAGGAAAACAGAACCGAGATTGTACTATTTCTAGTAAGTGCACTAATGCTAAGCAAATTGAACCGAAAATCAGGAACATACAAAACATCAGAGAGAGTTAGACGTGATGTAAGTTTGATTGTGCCAGAAGTAGTGACAGAGATACGAGTTCCATCAGGGAGAGTGACAGATGTGTTACTAATTGAGTTAGTAGCAGAGAACACAGACAAGTCAGAACACACATGACAACTAGCACCAGTATCTATCACCCAAGAAGGAGCTAAAATAGTAAGGCCATTCTTCATTCCCGCTGAAATAAAATGAGAGGTTTGAGTGTTACCTGAAGGGGGGTGATCAGAAATAGTGTGAGTAACGATATGTGGTTGAGGTTTAGAGGTTGAGGCCGTTCCATCTGATAGAGAGATAGTACTACCTGAAATCTGAGAATATGTGTCTAGACGAGGAGTATTTTGAGTACTCAAGACACTAAGAAGTTGGTGAACTTGTTCCTGAGTCACTGTACCAAGATGAACTCCCTGTTGATTATGCATGGTAATACCACCAGTATCCTGAAGAACCATACTCGCAACATTATCTTTGCGGGGTGGCAACTGCTGAGTAGATGTTTGAGAGGCAGGAGGTTGAGTCTGTGGCTTAGAATGAGATCCATACGTCTTGTACCCTTGCGGATAACCATGCAACTTGTAGCACTTGTTAACAGTGTGACCAGCCAGACCGCAATGAGAGCAAATAGGACGTGGCTTCTTGTTATATCCACCAGAATAAGCCGCCACATAGTTCACATCAGGAGTGTTCTGTGAAACATTGCAAGCAACGGCACTTGTACTCTTCATCGACCGTTGCCTTTCCTCTTGGCAAACAAGATTAAACACTCGTGAAATGTTAGGTCGTGGCTCCATCATCAAAATCTGTCCTCTTGTAGCAGTAAAAGTATCATTGAGTCCAGTAAGAAACTTCAATATGTGATCTTGTTCTTCTCTATCAACAATCTTCTTGAGACTTTCACAATCACGATGATTACATCAACAAGTTAAAGGACTCTCATGATTCTTCAACTCTTCCCACAACTGCTTCAGCTTGGTGTAGTAGTCACTTACACTCTGAGAACCTTGCGTCTCAACAAAAATTTGTTGTTTGATATCAGCAGTTCTTGGTCCATCACTCTGCTTAAACTGATCATGAATATCCAACCACATCTGTCTCGCAGTACTCAAGTACATAATGCTCTTCGCAATAGACTTCTCCACAGCATTAACAAGCCAAGTACACACAATATTGTTGCAACGAGACCAAGATGCGTAATCAGGATGATTCTTATCTACTTCCTCATAAGTTCCATCAACAAAGACTGCCTTATTCCTAGCTCCTAAGGCCATAAGCATAGATCTACGCCAAGTATTGAAGTTGCCTAAACCAGTCAGTTTCTCAGAGACAAGAGTAATACCAGCATGGTCAGCACTGTGAACGTAGAGCGGATTGGAATAAGGATCACGCAAAGACGGAGTTGAACCACGATCAATATCAACCGGAGAATCCATTGAAGCCGGTGACAACAGAGCAAAGAATCTTCAAGAATCGAATGTGTGAAAAAGAAAGGAAAAACACAAATCGAAGGTCAATGAAGGAGAGAAAACAGAATCAACAGATCGAGAACTCGTGAAAGAAAGAAATAGATCGCGAAAATCTCCAACGATAAGATCTCGACGAACGCAAGAATCGAGATTGATAAACTCATGAAATCTGGGAAGAAGAGTATCAATCGAGAGCGATTCGCCGGAAAAGAAAGAGATTCCGATCAAATTTCCGAGAAAACGAAGCGAGAAACGCGATTGTTCATCACTCTGATACCATATTAGAGGATTTGAACTCGGAGAAAGGGAAAGTTAGTTATGAAAATGTAAAGCTCAAATTAACTGTAAAGTGTTTGTTACAAGTATTTATACTACCGGTTCAATCTCTACTAAACCAACTAAACCGGTATAACATTATAATTCCAATATCATCGATGACAGGTTCATATTCCCAAACGCTTGCGTCTTTTGGAGGACCATATCGACAAGACCACTTAGGTCGAGGCCTACGGTTGTCGCATAAGAGGTTTGCCAGACGCAGAATTTGTCATCGATTGTCGGTTTTGAGCAGAGTTGGTCAAGTAGTTCCTTTGTGACTTTGTCACTAGGAGAAAAAGATGAAGACAAAGGAATGGTTAATAGGATAACGAGAAGAGGAAGGATTGAAAACACATTTCTTGTGACGCAAGAGAAAGCCATTGCCTTGAGTGTGCAAGAAGAGCTATGTGGTTTCTTAGATTTGAGGAGTGCTTGCTCCTAATTAGCAATTAAATTATATAGGAGCTACTTTCCTCTCTTTCTCTCTGTTGTTTAGGAATGTCCACATTATTAAGAAAAAGATCACATGAAAACTATATCCGTTGACTTGATTATTTAACAATTAACACACCTTGTAGACTTTTCACAAAAGGTAATTTTCATAACAAAATTAGTAAGAAGCATCCAAATTAGCTAGTGCTTGCTAATGTTTTCTATAACTTTTTGGTAATAATTATATATAATTATCTAGTTCTATAGGGAGGGAAAGAAATCTTTGTGTGTATTTATCAGTATCACCCTTTTTTTTTTGAACAAAGTATCACCCATTTAAAATGTATTTTTTTTTGTGAATTGAAGCTTTGCAGAGATTGCTAAAGTGATTAAAACGAAACATTTGTTTTGATTTAAAACTCAGTTGAAAAATAAACAGTTAGTACTACATAATAGTTTCATTTTCTAGCAATATCAAACTTTTTTGGATTTTTTAATAAAATAATAAATAGAGTAACTATGTTTTATTTTAAAAGTAACTCTTATTTTGGCATGTTTATCTTGGTGATGACGTTGACCGGATTTCGTTTCTCTTATTGAACTGTTGACTATTAAAGTTACAGAATATTGACAGGTGTCTGGCTAGGTTTGTAAACTAAATCGACAGTATTATTTGATTCCAAATATGCTCAGAATGAGTATCTTTTTTCGGTCGATGGTCGAGAATAACCGAACCAAACGGTCAAATTTGGAAGTAGAACCGATGTTAAGAAAACCAGTCAAATAGTTAAATCATATTGTACTTGGTTTACTCTACCAAATATGATTCTGGAGAAAGTTACGCTAGTTAACTAGCAATTGAGCCGGGCCTGAATAAAATGTGTTAGGGGAAAATATGTCAGCTTAGAGAATCTGCATCAAGGTTTCACACACATCTTAGAATCACCTTTTTGACAGCAAAGAAGCTGTAAGCTGAGTACATTTCTCATCCTCTTAACATTGAATTCGCCAACTTTCCACTTTAGTTTCCTCTAATTTTTTTGTCGTAATAATTGTATATAATGATCTAGTTCTATTGGGTTTGTGTATCACTGTATCAGTATCACCAATTAAAATGTATTTTAGTTAAATGAAATTTTTGGGAGATTGCTAAAGTGACTGAAATGTATTATAGTTACTAGTACTACAAAATAGTTTCATTTTCTAACAATTCAAACTTTTTTTGATTTAAATAATTATTACTATATTAAATCTATTATATAATAATTAAAAAAAAAAAACTATTTGGCAGGCTTTATCTTGGTGAGGGTCAAGAAATCTTTACCCGGATTTGTTTCTTTTAGTGACATATCTACTGTAACCTTTGCAAGCTAGAAACTCTATATACATAAAGAACACACTTGCTCTCCGTTTGAGCTAAATTTCATTTTGTAATGTCCACATCACTAGTAGTCTCCGTAACTGTCTTGAGCCATCTTGCAAGATTGATCAAGAACGGTGTGTAGACAAAGTAGCAAGTTGTTGTCCAAGTGACCAATCCCTTCACCATAAGAAAAAGAAAGAAACACTTTTTATATTGTTCTTGCTTCAGTAAGATACATGTATAAAAGCTCTTTTTACCTGGCCAAAGATCTCTATGTTTGCTTCTGGATAGTACCACAGATGAAAGAATCTGTTAAGTCATGTTACATCAATCTTTAAGACTTCTTTATCTAGAAAACAAAGAGATGGCTAAAGGATTGAATCGCGCAGTTTTACTTACTGCATAATGGGGATTTCGGCCAAGGGACATGCGATACCGAGGAGAGAGGCGATGGTGAAGCCAAGCCAGGTTCTATCAAGAGAGAACCATAGAAATTCTGCTAAGGCAAATAGAATGTAAGCTTCTATGTTGTCTGAAACTCCAGCTTTGTACATTTCAGCACTTAGCTCTAAGAACAACACCAGTGCTCTGTTTCGTTAACCGACCAACCATACAAAGTAGTCATGACTTCTACCGTCCCACATTTAAAGTAGTCGTTAAAACTTAAAACACAACACTTACAAAAATGAAATTACGGTTTTGTCCAGGTTGCCACGTGGAGGCTTTGTAGAGGTTTTATCATCCAGTAGAAGTTGCAGTAAACCTACTGTGCAGTAAAATAAGCCAAGCAAGAATGGGACCTGAAGAAGTACACATTTACAATATTAGAACGTTTGTGAAATGATTTCAAGGTCATGATGGGTTCTTGAGAAACTAGTTTACCCAGATGTTGGTGTGAAGAGGACCGATTTGAAAAGCTCCGGTTTTGTAAACCACGAGATCGACACGTGAGTGGAGACCATCGAGAAGAGGACCCAAGAGGAAGCCTGAACCAAAGAGCGAAAGACTTGTTGGGAGGATCCAAGATTTTCCGGTACTGGTTTTGCTCTGTTGCCTCTGCTGATTCAGGCAGAGGATTTTTCGAACCGGTGAACGGTTTGGCCCATTTGGTTTTGATAGTCTGATGAGAGTGGTTGAAGGAGAAGATATCGCCAAGACAAACATCTTTCTGTTTCGTCCATACAAAAATAAAATTAAAAAATCAATATAAATTTAAAAGAGTGGTAACATTTATTCTTTCATCTCATCATCCGTAACCTCAGAAAATCGAAATTAAGGTTATAAAACCAAACCAAATGTAACCAAAACAATCCCGGTTTAAACCGTGATTTACCTATAGGCTTTTTCTACATGTGAATAGGCTTGTCGTTAGTAGCCATGGCAGCTTCCTTGATAGCCTCTCACTCATGGTGAGATGAGCATGACATACTCTAGCAATATCTTCACTAAGCCGCATCATAGTTGATCGCCAAAACCATATTCCAAATCAAAAGCTAACTAATTTATTTATGTATTTAAAAATTGAATCTCTAGTAGTCATCAGTATTGCTAGCCTACCACGTGTTATTCTTTGTGAAAATGTAGCTGAATTAGCATAATACTAAAACAGAGAGCTCAGAATACTATTGTGTAAACAACTCTTCAATAAAAAAGAAGATGATATTGATATAGAAATGGGAAACAAAAGTACCAAAACGAAAACGTAGTTATTAAGTTTCATGAAGGCTACAAAAGCATCTTTAAGTTCTTAATAGAGAGAAAGAAAAGTTGATCCGACCAATTTTGCCATAATCATCATCAAATTGGTATAAGTGATAACCAGCTTCTGCCACACACCATGGCGTTAGCAGCTTTAGCATCCATAGAAAGAACATACTCAGGAGGCTCTCTTATCTCCGAAACATAAGCATCATACGACGTTGCACGTGAGATCGGTATAGAGAGAATGTCACGAGCAACACGTGAGAGGATTGGATACTTCTGGCTCTCTTCTTTCCACCATTCCAATGCTTTAAAGTCTTTGTTCCACTCCATAACTGGTTCTTTGAGATATGAATCGAGTTCTGATTCTTGGAACTCTCTTAAACATCCTCCTCCTTCGAACTTTAGATATTCTTTAAACAAAACAAAATCCTCGTATGCATCAGTTTTCTTCTTCTCTTCTTCATCACCATAATCCTCATCATCATCATCATCATCTTCTTCAACATAGTCAATTGTAGCAACCGGGCTTATTGGTTTGTGATAGACATCATTAGCTGCATAGCGAGCATACACATTCCTTAAATAGTCCAAAACAGCCTCAGCTTTCGACCCTTCATCATTCCTTGAGCAGTAAAAATCAACATACTTCATCTTAAACCGAGGATCCAAAACCGAAGCAGCCCCCAAAACAAGAAACATATCATTCCAATACTTATCAAACATATTCAACATCTTCCTACCTTTCCCAACAAAGTAATCACCATCACCACCACCACTATCAACCTCTCTTTCCAACATAACCTTCAGCTCCGCAAGAAGATGAAAGTAAACATTAGACGTCGCATACCCTCCCTCAAAAAGCTCCTTCGCAACTTTATATATGACACCACCGAGCTTACAAAAACTCCGAATCTTCACCCATTCTTCATCAGTTGGTTTATCATAATCATCGTAAACCTCATCCTTTGAAAACGCATCGTCGTCTTGCATATCAACAGCTTGTTGGAGATGATACAGTCTCACATTCCAGTTGGTAGATGACAATCTCCCCCATCCAACCAACATACGAACATCCTCATACAGCGACCAACTAATCTCGTTGTACATATCATTAACCATTAACCGGAACAGATCAGAACAACAATAAACCACGAAAACCGGTAGGTTAACCGAAGAACTATCAATACATTCTCTGATCCCATCAACGTTCTTTTCACCTACGTGGCTATCAGTTATTATTAGAGACGGTGAATCCGACGGTAGCTAATGTTAAGTTGTGGACGGATGAGATTATTTCGAGTATTATGTTTGTAATTTTATGTGTGTTTATAAACTCATAAAAGATGTAAAATAGTAGTTTTCCATTTTTTAGAAATTATCATTTTCGTTTAGCAAACAAAAAAAACTTCAACAGAGAAAACGAAATGAAAAAAAAAAAAAACAAGAGATACCGAATTTTCATGAAGGGCAAAAGCATTTCATGTTTCTTTAGTCACGTCTTGGCCATATCAAAGGCGCTGGCCAGCTCTCACCGCACATCATGGCGTTCAACAGCTTAGCCTCCAAGGCAACAATAAACTCAGGACACTCTCTTTTGTCAGCAACATACGCACGGGTCGACGTGCCACGAGAGATTGGAATCGAGAGAATGTCACGAGCTACTCTCGAGAGTATCGGGTACTTTGAGCTCTCTTTTCTCCACCAATCCAATGCATTGAACTCTTTGCTCCACTCCAAAACTGGTTCTTCGAAATAAGAATCAAGCTCTGACTCATGAAACTCTCTTGAACAACATCCTTCAACCTTGAGATACTCTTGAAAGAAAGCAAAGTCACCATAACCGTTAGGCTTCTTCTCTTCCTCTTCTTCTGATTCGTCTTCGAACATGTACATGAAACAGCGAGGAGAAGGTGGTTCACGTTCTGGTAGTGGACGTATCTCTCTAGCTGCGTAGCGAGAATATAAAATGCGTAAGTAGTCCAAAACAGTCTCTGCTTTTGAAACTTCATCACTATTCTTAGAGCAGTAAAAGTGAAGATACTTCATCTTGAAACGAGGGTCTAACACAGAAGCAGTTGCCAGCACAAGAAACATCTCGTTCCAATACTTATCAAACCTCTCTGATATCTCCTTGGCTTTACCAAGAAAGTAATCACCATCTCCATTCTTGACCTCTTCTTTCAGCATGAGCCTTAGCTCCACAAGAAGATGGAAGTAAACATTAGCCGTTGGATACTCACCATCGAAAATCTCTTTGGCAACTTTATAAATGCAACCAGTGAGTTTACAAAAAGTTCTAATCCTTGTCCATTCTTCATCAGAAGGATGATGATAATAGTCATATTTCTCTTCTTCGAATACATCTTTGGCTTCCATATCTACAGCTGTTTGCAGTCTATGCAACGTGTAAGACCAATGGGTAGGATACAATCTATTATCTACCCTCTCCCAACCAAGCAACATCCGGACAAGGTCCATCAGCAATATGCTTATCTCCTTAAACATGTCATAAACCATCAACCGGAAAATATCAGAGCAGCAATAGATGAGGGACACACTAGGGTTAAATCCATCAAACGCTTCAGGACCAAGATCAACGTTGTTAGGGACAAGAAGAGTTGAGACCTTGCTCTCAATCTCGTAATCTTTAATAACGTTCTTGAATGAATCAACATAAACGTCTTTCAGTTTCATATCCTCAGGAGGATGAGGATGGTAAGCCAAGATCCATTTATTCATCTTAAAATTCTCATCGGCGAAGTAGGCGCTGATGACCATGAAATCCTGGTGAAGAATCGGACCTACTATGTCTTCACTAGTCCAGTCTCCAAGAACCATCCACTCACAAGAGAGTGTTAGCTTTCCTTCCGCGTCTTTCAACAGGTTCTTGATTTTTTCTTTACCTTCTTGGTACATTTCGAGGATTGTGTTCTGGAGTTTAGAAGTGTCGAGAGAGAAAGATGGGCAGACGATGTGTACCATTTCGGTGATGGTAGAGTTCTCAACGGTGGGGTTGATACAGTAACCCATGGCAACCTTGGCCATAGATCTGTAACGTCGCTTCTCCACAACCTCTGGATCTTCTTCTTCTTCTTCCTGTGAAGAGGAATCATCCACAGCCTTGTGTTTATCATCAACAGAATCGTCAAGCTTTTGTTTCTTCTTCATACCTACAAAAATTCAGACTATAACACATGAACAAAGACACAACCTAATACGGTACATATATCCAAAAAGATCCCTATACACAGGCTAAAATATACAATTGAAAACAATGTGAAATTAATTCACAAAAAAAGGAATAAACCTTAGAATATGGTGATAACCATTGTACAACACATTCAGATGTAAAACCTTATATGCATGCTAATAAGAAACTACAATTAATACACAAATAGGGTATATTCAGACTTAAACACAAACAGAGAAAACAACATTTTTATACATAAGAAGACACTAGAATCAGCACAGTACACATACAGAGCAAGACGCAGGTCACAGAGATATACGCAAAGGTAGATTCACAAAACGAACAGCAAGAAAATTAAGTAACGAGGAAGTATATGATCTGCTAGAAGTCAGATTTAGCTGAGACAGGACTTGATAAAACAAAAATAGGGAAGAAGAAATTTGACCTGAACCGGAGTCAGAACCGGAATCGGAACTGGAACTGGAACCGGAGGCGAGATCACTGTGGTCCATACCAACGTCGTCGCTTTTCCGTGGGGAGACTAATAGGCAGAGACTAGAGAGAGAGGATTTTTAGGGTTTTGGTTAGAGTAAATAAGAGACTGTTCCGGTTTTCGATGCTTTAAAATCTTTCCTTATTTGTGATTTTAGGCGGGAAGGCTAACTCTCTGAATCTACGGTTGGTAACATAATCAATGGACGGGTGAGATTTGTTTCGTATATAATTGTTGTTTTGCTTGGTTATGGGGCCGTACGAGGAGTCTTGTTTATAATCTAATAACTTAATGGGTCTATAGTTTCGGCCCATTAGACATTACACCTGAATTGAAAGTCTGAAATCTGAAAAATCCCAAGCTCTCGTCGTCTTTGAGTGCTGCTTCTCACCGTCTCTATCTGAAGCTGGAAATAACGCCGGTAAGACTTGATCTATTTTGTGTCTCTATTTCCGTCTCCGTCTATTCCGTTTGAATACTTTTTATTCATTTCATTTGTGTATACGATTCAGATTGGTATTTCAATGGATTCTGGTTTCTATTCAAAATGATTTTGATTTTATTTTTATTACTCACATTTGTTAATTTCTATACGTAAAGTAAGGATATTTTCATTTTCATTTTGGATGGTGGCTTGAAAAAGTAAAGCTTTTTGTTCTTTCGTCGACTATAGTTTCAAGGTTTTAGTTTTTCACGTTTCTGATCGATGATTTCGTATCTTGTGTGTTCTGTTACTAGGAAAATAAACGGAGCACAACAATGCCAACTCTACAAGGTTCTTTGCCTCCTGAGCTCGCTAACAATGTTGTCAGGGTCAGTATCATCGGTTTTATTTGATTTTTATTTACAGTGTCCAGCTTAACTTGTCTTTTTTTTTTTTTTGCTTTCCTTGATGCTATTTTCGTACTGATATATTCCTCTCTTTCTCATGTGCAGTTGTACCGAGAGTGTCTTCGTAGAGCTACATTCATTGGTAAGCAGGTGAGTTTCTCTCTAGCATTTGATTTTGAATTTCTTTTGTCAGATTTTGACACTATGTTGCTTTCAGTGGAAATGTGTTTGGTGGTATGATTGAGATTCCTGTTTCTAGTATTATGATAATTGATTACATAAAAGAACCTAAATCCAATGCTGATTGAAGTTCATCAATGTTCTTTAGTCTTTAGTACCCTCACATGGTTAGTTACTCCATTATTTAGACCAAACATGTGGAGAGATTTTTTTTTTTTTTTTTTTTTGCTTTAGAGCAGGATGTATTGTATTTGTATTTTCTTATGTGCCTTTTCGTGTTGATTCTTGAGCTGTGTGGCCTTCTACATATTAGAATGCTGTTTGACTCAAGTCCCTACTTCTGTATCGATATCCTGTCGAATTAACTTCTTCTTTTTTTGTGTTTACTCATTTGTGTGTTGCAGCAACACAACACTGAGCTGGTGGTTGGTATGGTGAGGCAGCAATTTAAGAAACACATGAATGAGACTGACCCTGAGAAGATTCAGAAGTTAAAGGATGAGTGAGTGTTTTCCTTTTATTTTCCCCCTAGTGAATGCCTGCATAAGTGTTTCAAAAAAAAAAAAAAAAAAGAATGCCTGCATATATTAGCACTCTTGGGACTCAAAATGATTTTTGTTTGGCAATTGGCAGTGCTGCTCGGGGACTAATCAACCACATGTTGTTCGAGTCAGAGAAGCTAACAGGACGCAAGGTTAGCCAGAGATCCTGATGCAACCTCGTTGCAGATTCTCAGCCTTGTGCTTTCTCTCTCTCTCTCTCTCTGAGGCTCCTTGTAGGCTAATAATGACAGCTAGTTTGTCTTTAATAAAAGACTGTCATCAGAGTGACTGGTAGCTTCAATGTTTCATAACATTGATGATCAAGTGGTTTTATACTTCAAGTCGAATCATACTGTTCTTCGACTTTGGTTTGTATACTTTGAAAATCATTTCAATTTGATTTTGACAAAGTATATTAAACCTATTCGAGTCCTTCGCAAAAAACATTATCTGCAGATATACACTTAAACCAAAGAGATGACATAATAGAATTTATAGGCCAAAAAGTTGTTTTCTTTGAAGAAAAGGCATATGCTAATATGATATCGTGAGTATAATGCAACCAACGTTGAGCCAAGAATGCTAAAATATAACTTTTGTTTCTCTTCTAACAAGAAAGTAAACATGAATCCAAGATATGATCGTATACCCTGTTGCACATAAATACAACAAAGACAACGCCAAGTCCTTGTAGGACCTATATGTCTAAGCAACGAGCAGAAAAGAAATTCCCATGACTTCAAACTGCGTCTGCTTCCTTCTTCAACGACTCATCCTGAGATAAGACAATTTCCATAATGAAAAGAGTGTGTGGTTTAGTCATGTATTAAAGCCGGATGCAAATGGTATTTCCACATACATAGAGACAGGAACTTAGCTAAAAGGATATATAGAAAGCATCAAACTACACACCTTAATACAGACATAGATGTAATGAACATCAGGGCT
Source organism: Eruca vesicaria subsp. sativa (assembly GCA_932364175.1). Lineage (NCBI taxonomy): Eukaryota > Viridiplantae > Streptophyta > Magnoliopsida > Brassicales > Brassicaceae > Eruca > Eruca vesicaria. The sequence goes on from CAKOAT010337376.1 coordinate 105,005, forward strand.
TTTCCCAATTGCAGATTCCACTGAACTTCCCTCAGCATCTAGAGGAATGGGTTTTGTCAGTTCCCATTTTGACGTTTCTAATGGTTGACCGGTTAAACTTTTGTCTGCAAGAGCAGCAAGTCTAGTTTTAGCACACATCATGGAACTTTCATCCAACATTATCACAATACACGAATTAAAAATGACGGTTTCTCAATTATAGCTGACCTATGACATGGAGTTTGGTTGTCCAAGAGCGTGAGTCTTTAAACAGCCTAAGACGGTAATCCGGAGCTCCGTATGTAATCTACATAAAACTTATCCAAAAAGTCAAATGTGCATTAAACAGACTAGAAACACATAATCATAACCTCAAAGACTTTACCAGAATATAGACTCCTTTATCCTTGAGGACCCTATAGTTATTCATCAACTGCTTCATTATAATGTGAAAGGATCAAGTAATAAATATAAAACTGATTCATACATAGATTGCGAATATAGTACCTCCAAACCTCCTCAAGCATCTGCGTTGAGTGTTGCCTTGAATTGCTCCCACACTAAACATGAAAAAAGGATACGACTTTCTAATGAGAAATAAAAATCTAGAGATAACATAAAATGAAGACAAAGTAAACCTCACTCACCAAAATAGAGTCTAAGGTTCCTGAAACACACACAAAAAAAGTCCAACATGTTAATACTGCATGAAACACACAATTCACAACAATGGAAGCAAAACATAATACCTTTATCAATGACAGCATCAAAGGAAGCATCTCCAAACGCCTTCATATCACGCACATCCATCTTCAAATCTGTTTCCACATGATCCACACATTAAACAACAACAACTTTCTCCTCAAAAATTCACAGAATAACAGAGACGTTACATTTCAGCTGAGGACGGTCAGAGTATTTCTTCACCATAGCATCGATAACAACAGATGAAATATCGGTATTGACCACATCTTCGTACCCATCATCAACCATGCCTTCGCTGAACGCTGAGTTTCCGCATCCGATGACGAGGACGGGGCGGGGACGGTTAGGGACGTAGAGGTTGATGAGAGGAGCCAATGAAGAGTAGCTTTGGTACCAATCGAACGGCTCAGATTCGTTCGTGTAGCGTTCGTCCCAGTACCATTGCTCGCTGTATGATTGCGTCGTCGTCTCTGTCGCCATCGTCTTTGTCTTCTCCGTCGTCGTTAACTAATCACACTCACTGCTTTTTTTCGTTCCTTCTTTTTTTGTTTTTTTGTGTGTCTCGAATCAAACGAAGGAGAAAGAGAGAAAAGCGGAGGTAATAATCGGACACGAGAGAGCACTGTGGTCGGAGACTTTTCTCAGCAAACCACGTGGCCATGTGTGTCGGAAAACAATACAATACCGGTATCTCTCGGTATGATTAAAAAAAAACTGTCATTTAAGATTAAACCGAAGATAAACCGGAATATTGATAAAACAATACAAGACCCGATTTTAAGCGAGTGATTTAACCGAAGATTATACAATGTCTAGCACACTGAAAACACAATGAGTTGTGGTGTTTTATGACCAGAAATCAACTAGTGAGTGAGTGATTTTCAAGTTTGTTTAACACTCTTTTAAGTATTGTTTCTCTCTATTACAAAATGCATTGGTTGACCTGTGTTGTCTGATTAGAATAATACTTAAACGTAACTCTTTTTCATGTTTCTCCAAGTGATTCTTTGTCTCCCTTCTTTTTGGAACTACCTTGTTTTGGGATGCAGTATATGATTGCTAAGTTAATGCATATTCTTGCTTTTTCCTTCTGCAACCACAGGAATACTAAGTCCACATGCAGGGCAAAGGTTAAAGCCTTTCAAGCAAAGTATATATCATGTTTGATTCTAAACACTTTTTCTTTTTGATATATAAATAGGAAGCTAATAGAATGTTTGCTTACTTGCATATTCACTAGTTTTCTTTCCGGTTTCTGCATATCTTCCCATGGCTAGTTTGGGTGATCATGATGGTATTATCACTTCTCTTTCAGTCTATATTTTTTACACTTACCTATCTGATTAAATACAGACTTACCATGGTGTATGTGTATGCACATATGAGCCTCATGATTAACTTTCCATAATATGCTGTATCACCTTTTGTTGTTGTCCTGTTTGGTTATGAAGAGTGTAACTGTTTTCATTTTCCCTTTCACCTAGTATTAAGGTAACTTTTGTGATAAAATATTGCAGAAATCATAAAGTCTGTATCTGATGCCCCGCCAACGCATTACATGGTCAAGATAGAGTCTTTCTCACTCCTTACAAAGCATGCTATAGAGAGATACGAAACTGATAGCTTTGAAGCTGGAGGCTACAAATGGTAATGACATCATTATCACACAACTTTTATTATACTTATTTATGTAATTATTTAACAATCATTACTTGATAAAAGACTAATCATCATAGCATGGAAGATTAATCATCATCATATGTGGTTTTGCTTGCAGGAAGCTGGTTCTGTATCCAAATGGAAACAAGAGCAAGAACATGAAAGATCATGTTTCTGTATACTTGGCTTTGGCAGACTCTAGCTCCTTGGGTCCAGGGTGGGAAGTTTCCGCTGTTTTTCGTCTGTATTTGCTGGATCAAAAGAATGATAGTTACTTGATCCTACAAGGTAGATTTGTTGTAACTTTTTTTTTCACTTCTTCATTTCTCTCATATGCATCTCTTGTTGCAGGGAAAGAGAGACGGTTCCACACTGTCAAACGTGAATGGGGATTCGATAAGTTTATTCCTACGACTACCTTCCTTAATGTGTCAAACGGTTACCTTATGGAAGACACATGCATGTTTGGAGCTGATGTATTTGTTTCCAAGGAGAGAAGAAGTGGCAGAGGAGAATGTTTTTCAATGATTAAAGATGCTACTAGCTCAAAGCACGTCTGGAAGATTGAAAATTTCTCTAAGTTAAACAAAGAAAGTTATGACTCAAATGCTTTCTTCGCTGGAGATAGAAAATGGTAACACCATAATAACAATCACTAAACCATATGTAACTTGTTGCATGGCCGGATCTGAAATTTAGGAACTATAATTTCTAGGTTAACTGTAATAAAAATCTTTCGACAATTTGGGGTCATATAATGTTAATCTATTAATATTAGTTTTTAAAAATTTAGTGATCAAGGAGAATGTTAAGCTAATGCAAAAATGGTTTAAACGCAGGAAGATACGGCTGTTTCCATCAGGAACAAAGCACGGTACAGGAACCCATCTGTCTATCTATCTGATCCTCGCAGATCCTGAAACTGTCTCAGATGGTACAAAGATATTCACAGAGTTTACAGTAAGAATATATGATCAGCTTCAAGGGAGGCACATTGCAGGGAAAGGTAACACACAAACACAAAAAACTCAATTCTTAATATGTGAACCGTTTTTCTTGATTTGTAACTTGTGTCTTGTTTTACAGTTACTAAATGGTTCAGTGGATCAACCTTGGAGAACGGATGGGTTAAATACGTATCAAAGGTTTATTTCACTCAGCCAAGTAGTGGTTTGTTGCTTAAAGATGTTTGTCTCGTTGAAGCTGATGTCTGCGTTCATGGAATCACTAGTGCACTCTGATCACTCAATAGCCTAAACATTTGACATATGACATTTGATAATGCAATAAAATGGATAATAATAATATTGAATATTCTTTTATAATCATCTTCTCAAAAGAAACAAGAAAATACAAAATATGACTTTAACTTTCTTACCACAACAATATAATAATAATAAATATAAATTCCAAACTGCTTATATGTTTTCTTTAAAGTTGAAAAGGAAAAAGAATAGACCCATCTTAGAGTTGAAACAGAGACAAAACATGAGAACTGGTTCAAGTTTTTCAAGCTTGGACCTTGTTAGACTTGAGTGGCTTCACAACCTCCCAGGTGAAGTCAGCATCATCCCTTCCGAAATGACCATAAGCAGCAGTCTTCAAGAACCTACCATTACCACCTCTCTTCAAATCCAAGTTAATCGAAATCATCCCTGGCCTGAAGTCAAAACTCTCCTTCACAATCTCAAGAATCTCCTTGTCTGGAATCTTCCCAGTTCCATAGCTGTCCACAAACACAGACAACGGCTCAGGGACACCAATGGCGTACGAGACTTGCACAATGCAACGCCTCGCAAGCCCACTAGCAACAATACTCTTAGCCGCTTGCCTAACGATGTAAGCACCACTCCTATCAACCTTGGTCGGGTCCTTTCCTGAGAAAGCACCACCTCCATGTGCACCCCAACCACCGTAAGTGTCGATGATGATCTTACGCCCCGTGAGTCCAGCGTCACCGTGAGGACCTCCGATGACGAAACGACCAGAAGGGTTGAGGTGGAAGATGGTCTTCTCGTCGAGATACTTCTCTGGGATCACAGGCTTAATCACATGCTCCTTGAGATCAGCTGCGATCTCATCGTTAGTCACAGTCTCATCATGCTGCGTCGAGATTAGAACAGTGTGGACACGGACAGGGACCATAGCTCCGTTCTCGTTTAAGTACTCAACGGTGACTTGCGTCTTACCGTCTGGTCTCAACCACGCGCATGTCCCGTTCTTGCGAACCTCAGTGAGCTTAGCTCCAAGCTTAGTCGCGAGAACGTGGCTTAGCGGCATGAGCTCAGGAGTCTCGTCGGTGGCGTAACCGAACATGTGACCTTGGTCACCAGCTCCGATCTCTTCAGGCTTCTTCGTGAGGTGGCCGTGGACGCCTTGAGCGATGTCGGGACTCTGTTGCTCGATGTTGACGAGGACCTTGCAGTTGTCAGCGTCTAGGCCAACGTCGTCGGAGATGAAACCGATTTCACGGCAAGTTTTGCGGACGATCTTCTCGTAGTCGACGTTGGCTTTGGTGGTGATCTCGCCGAAGACCATGACCATGTTGGTCTTTGTGCATGTCTCGCAAGCGACTTTGCTTTCGGGGTCTTGCTCGAGACAAGCGTCGAGGATAGCGTCGGAGATCTGGTCGCAGAGTTTGTCGGGATGTCCCTCGTTGACTGACTCGGAGGTGAACAAAAAAGACTCCATTTTTTAATCTGATTCAAGAAAAACAGCGTGTTAAAGAAAAAAACAGAGTATTGAAGGATAAAAACAGAGTATTGAAGAAGAAAAACAGAGTATTGAAGAAAAAAAACAGAGTAATAATAAACAAGAAAGTAATCAAGATATGTATACCTGAAGGTGAGATAGTAATGGATACTGTTAGAGAAATGTGGTGGTGGTAGTACGAAGGAGAAAGGAAGAGGGGCGAAGGTTTATATAGGCGAGCATACGAGGTGGTGTAAGATCGTAATTTCGTCTAGATTCATTCCCACTTTCGTTTCTGTGTACTCTGTTCAGACTTCAGAGAAAGTGAGATCTAATCTGACGGTTCAGATTAGATCTGTAAAAGGAAAGAGAATATCAAACGTTGGATTTGCTTAACTGGACCACCGCGTGCAAGTACAACTAAGACAGCATCTAAAGAAGATCGGTAATGATGCAAATCGTATTTTTAATTGTAAGATATTTTTGAAGCTTATGTAAATCTGTATTAATGATTTTGATACCGTGAATCGTGTAAAGAAGTTAATAGAGAAAGAGGTTTGTGTCGGTGTGTGAGAACGGGATTATAATTAATAACCGGGAAACCGGTTTGGGAGGGAAATAGAGAAACATACAGGCTGTTTCTTTACTCTTTTTAGTGATATGGGTCCACTGTGACACTGGCAAAAAGACGACATAGAATTCTTCATTTTTTTTATTTTTTATTTTATTTGGTCAAAAAAAAAGAAAAAGAATTCTTCATTTTTATTTCTCTTTGTTAGTGTCGGCTAAGGTGTCAAATTAGACCACTTGGGTCGATGGTCTGAATCTTATCTTGTCCGTTCTGAAAAGGCAAAAATGAACAGTGACGCCAATAATTTTGTTTATATGGATTAGGGAAGATCGCAAACTGATTTTTTACAACGTATTGGAAGTAAATACTTACAAACAAAGTCGTTTGACGAGTGGTGATCCAATGGCTAACGTCTATTCAATTTAGCCGATTTAGACGAATTGAGCATATGTTAGATGTTGTACTAGGCCTGGGCATTCCGGGTATCGGTTCGGTTCGGATATTTTGGTTTTCGGACAGTTCGGATAGAGAATTAGAGGATTCATTTACTACTTGACCTACTTTCGGTTTGGTTTGGTTCGATTCGGATAGTAAAATTAGGAACTAGAAAACACCTAGAAAATTTGATTCTCATTTGGTTCCAGATCGAGTTCGGGTAAATTATCAGTTATTTAGGATAAAATATCAAATAATTAGAACGGTTTAGATACAAATTGTGGATAATTCAGATAAAATTATCCGTAGTTCGGATACTCTATAATTAGTTAGTTATCTTCAACAATTTTCGGATACTTTTAATAATTATTTAAATTAAAATCATATATTTAGTTATGTTATTTATATATAAAATTAATATTATTATATATTTGGGTATCTTTTCGGTTCTCAGTTCAATTCCGATTCGGTTCGGTTCTTCGGTTCCGGTTTTTTTGCCCAGGCCTATGTTGTACTATGAAGTAATTAAAATAACAGAGGTGGACACAAGACAGAATATTTGATATTTTAATGTATTCTTAATATTCAGTTTGAATTATACAAGTAATATCTATTTGTATTTAGTTTGCCAAAATGAATATTTACAGTTTCAAATAGTTGTAAAAAAATTGACGAATTTACAAATTATTTATTTTATTACTTATTATTTGTACATTATTTACAAATTACTTGTAATTATAAATAAATTATTTGAAATTTAAAAGTAAATTAATTTATTATATATAAATAATATATCATTGTTTTCTGTATTTTAGTCAATTTGTGAAAGAGATTATATAAGAAAGAAATTTTTCTAAGATGATTATATAAATATATCACTGATGTTTGATTCTCTTAAATGAGTTATTTTACATGATTTAAAAATATATCTTTAGTTATTAACAAAAATGGGTAATAAACCAAACAATGGCAAATAATTAATTGAATTTTAATATTTTATATTTTTCTTTTACTTGTAAGTAATTTAAATCAGCTATTTGATATTCGCCTTGATCATTGATCAAAACAAGTATTTTTGATTTATGGATCACGTACCAATCAAATAACGAATATGAGACAAGTAACGAGTAATTGTTTCGACTCATAAATATAATACATGTATTTTAATTAACTAATAAAATAGATAGCAAGTATTTAATAAACTTAATAACATATAAAAACAAGTAACTGAACAAGTAAATGATAACAAATAATAAATTAAATAACAAGTTAAGTAGCTAACATAAAATGAATTTGATATTTAATTTATACTTGCGAATAATAAAATCCGTTTACTTGTGATGCGATTTGATTGTATCAAATATTTGTTTTTTCAAACCGAGTCGAGTTAATGGGTATCGATCATTTGTGTCACCCTAAAAATAACATGTTCCTTGAATAACCAAATTAATTTATCTTCCGAAACTTTTTGAGTTATTAGACTCAAAATGGACAAAAACTTAGGACCTTAAATCAAAGAAATAGTTGAGCCTATTTAGCTGACAGTGGGCTTGGTGATGGAGAAATAAAATCTAAAATAAGGATTGAATGTACCCATTTTGCAAACATTTTATTGCTTTTATGGCCTATGGCCCGTCCTAGCCCATATGGGTAACTAGTAAACAAACACAGCTCAAGTAAGCCTGATTATTCTTGTATTTTTGGTTCTGTTTTTTTTTTTTTTTTTTTTTAATTTTTTGGTTTTCTGTTGTATAACTACTTTTTCAACTTTAATACTTTGATTTGTAACATTGATTTAGGTTGAGTTAAGAATTTAATTCATAGATAACTCAAATATGTCACCAATCATACATTAAAATTAGTTTTCAATTTTAAGTTTGAGTTATCATGTATTGTGGTTGAGTTACAATTTTGAATTACATCTTTTATAAAATTGTTAAATCAAAAACTAATGCAACTTCATGACCGATTTCATGTTTTACAAATTGAGTTACAGTTATAATTTAAGTTTCTGTCAGAAATACAAGTGACAAAACATATTCAAAACACACACATGTACAAAAAGCTAGCATTATATAGATATATAAGGAAAGGGTCTTAATGTAATTAGCAATGATGTATAACCCTAGTACAATCTCCTCTGTATATAACCTTGTACACCTTCTCTATAATGAATCAAGTCATTTAACTTATACATTATACATTTTGGACTTCTTTTGTTTTCTAAAAATTATTTATATTTCCAAAACCACAATAGCAATATTTTACTCTTATTTCTGGAACTAATTTTTAAATAATGTTATACAACATCACCAATTTTTTTCTTAGTCAAAGATTCTTTATAATCTTTCTTGTTTCTATTTTTTGAATGATCGTTTTACATAATCTTATTAGTTGTAAATTTTATTTCGAATGGAAATTTTGAAGTTATTTTTATTGACATCGGATAAAAATATCATCAGTAATTATAGTACTTAGAAAATATATATCACAACTTAATTTTTATTAAAATTTATTTTTATACATATTAAATAAAAAAATATTATTCTTTTTAAATAGGATAATGTTTTGTGTTATTAATAATAATTTATTATTATATATTTATTAAAATCCATACTGGAATTTATACATCAAACAAATTATCCGTCATCAGTTTTACTAAAACGACAACTCTTTTTTTATTGTAAACTTACCACATAAAATTACATTTTTTACCATATGATCTTTACAACATCAAATTATAATACATATCGCAATTCAACTTCAACACTACATGTCACCGATCGGTTATTTAGTGTGGTTTAAGTGGTAAAAAGTTTCAAATGAAGAAGACAAGTCCAAAAAAAGAAGACAAGTCCATATTCCTAAAATTGACGAAAAAATCACACAAATAAATGAAAAAACGTATCAAAAAGAAAAGATGGTGTAAACTCGAAATTGAGGTGAGACAGATGCGAAAGCATCCAAGTGGTGGTTGACTTGTAGACCGACGACCAACTACCACAAGGAACACGTTCATCTTTGATGGTCAAGACAGACTCTTTCTTTACATCTTGACCTATAAAAGCTTACAATTACAACCTTATTATATCCCATTTTCAATTACATAGTAGTACTATTCATAATCTTCAATTTTTTTTTGTATGTGAGCCTTACCACTCGAAAACTACTTATTGTAGAAAAAATAGTAAGAGATATATACTATAGTTTATTTCGTAACGCAAAAGAAAGTCAACATAAGATTTATGTGATTCTATTATATGATATGATCCACTTATATTAAATAGCATAGAGAAACAGTTGAACTTCTCTGTGTTTATTTCAATATTTTGTTGATCGGTTATGCAATTATGTGAAATGTTTATTTATCTAATTATTATTAGGTAATATCTAACCCACGAACAATTAAATTATAACCAAATGGTTAATTAACTAGTAAATAAAGACTATTGACCCCTCTAAACACGAAACAATCAACAGTTGCGAAGGCTGCTACGTTCAAGTAGCTAACTTGCGCGTCTACTCCACCCTATATAATTATCATTTACTGTAAATTTCCGCCAAGAAGAAAAGTCTGCTTCTCTTCTTAGTTAAGCGCAAGCTTCACAAACCATACGAACAAGATAGAATATTCTCCATAGCTTCTTCTTCAATCTTCTTCTATCACCTAAAGATTCGACTCGTCTCTTCTCTTCTGTGGTTATCTTGGAAAAGGTAAATTAATGCTTTCTTTCTTCTGAGCAACTCTCATGAACTTTCCCTTTCGGGCTCTTTCCTTTTATGTTCGTACACCGAGACTTTGATGGGATGTTCTTATATAAGGCTCGGTTTGATGTTGGTTATGATGATGTCTGAAAGTCGGTTACGGTCGTTGACCTGTGTAACTGTGTTATTCTTGGTCACCACGGTGTTCGTGTATGGATCTTGACCGAGTTATGCGGTTATGACTATTAGCATAGTAAAGTATATATATTATTAAAAATGTATATATATTCATATACACATATAAGGATACTTTACTATGCTAATAGTCATAATAATGATGATTTTTTTTTTAAAATACGTTCCTGTGTTAATAATGATGAATTTTTTTAAAAAATGTTTCCGTTTGATATCCGATAGTTCTATCTCTGTTTCTGCTTAAACCCTATAACTGGAAACTTTTGTTCGAGTCTGTGTCTTAACATTTCTATATTTGTTTTGTCTATTTTTTTTTTGGGAAACAAAGTTACCTTTTTGTGACAAAAAAAAACAAAAAACAAAGCTACCTTACTTAAGTTTTAGTTCTTGTTCTGCAACACCATTACTGACATTTGTTGACGTTTTGTGTTATACAGTTTTGCAAGTGTGTGTAAGAGAGACAAGCCTAATGAGCTGCTTTGGTTGTTGTGGTGATGAGGAATTCCATAAACTTACTGAAACAGGACCAAAGACAGCATACAACACAGCAGGTAGTTTTAGCTTATAATCAATCCCTTGTTTTTAACTGCTTCATCCTTTTTGGCGGCTAAGTTAATAAACTTTTTTCAACCGTTACTAAGGTTACAATGGTCACCATCAAAGGCCAGAACCATTCAAGAACCCACCAGTTATACAGATGCAACCTGTAGCTGTGCCAGCCATTCCAGCAGATGAATTCAAGGATATAACTGATAACTATGGTTCAAAGTCCTTGATTGGTGAGGGCTCATATGGAAGAGTGTTTTATGGTGTTCTCAAAAGTGGAAAGGCAGCTGCTATTAAGAAACTTGATTCCAGTAAGCAACCGGATCAAGAATTTCTCTCCCAGGTAGATGATTTGGGACTTTATCTCATAGATATTGGCTATAAGCAGGCCCGGCCCATGGGGGAGACAGAATAACCAACTGCTTAGGGCCCGTAATGATTTTGAGATTTTTTTGCTTAAGAAAAGGGCCCAAATTTTTTTAAAATAATTTTACCTTAAAGAAAAAGGGCCCAAAATTTTATTTTGAATTGGGTCTTAAAATAGTTTGGCCGATCCTGGCTATAAGGAAACTGTTTCTACTTACTGACATAAAATCTATAACAGGTTTCAATGGTTTCTAGATTGCGGCAAGACAATGTTGTTGCTCTTCTAGGCTATTGCGTTGATGGCCCACTCCGTGTACTTGCTTATGAATATGCTCCTAATGGATCTCTTCATGATATTCTTCATGGTAAGTTACTAATGTAAAAAACATTGATTCAGTAAGACTTTGACATGTGAAACTACAGTCCAATTTGGTGAATTTTGCTGGTGCAGGTAGAAAAGGTGTGAAAGGAGCACAGCCAGGTCCTGTTCTGTCATGGCACCAGAGAGTAAAAATTGCTGTTGGTGCAGCTAAAGGACTTGAGTACTTGCATGAGAAGGCAAACCCTCATGTTGTCCACCGAGACATCAAATCAAGCAATGTACTTATGTTTGAAGATGATGTTGCTAAGATTGCTGATTTTGATTTGTCTAATCAAGCCCCTGACATGGCTGCACGCCTTCACTCAACTCGTGTGCTTGGAACCTTTGGTTATCACGCCCCAGAGTAATTAAGCCCCTTTTACTTGCTTCCTTTGTTGCATGCCTTGCATTTCTTATAATTGATCAAACTAGAGTAAAGTCTTAAACACACTACACAATTGTTCTTGGTTATGCGTTTCAGGTATGCAATGACAGGAACGTTGAGCACAAAGAGTGATGTGTATAGTTTTGGTGTTGTTCTACTAGAGCTCCTCACAGGTCGTAAACCAGTTGATCATACTTTACCAAGAGGACAGCAGAGTCTCGTGACATGGGTAATGCTTGTTGCAGCTCTCTCTCTGCCTCTTTCACTATAAACAAAAAACCATTCTTAAATAAAAATGCCTTTGTGTGTGTGGCTCAGGCAACACCTAAACTGAGTGAAAACAACGTGAAGCAGTGTGTTGATGCAAGACTAAACGGAGAGTATCTTCCCAAAGCTGCTGCCAAGGTAACTTCCCATGTTACCTTTTTCATACTATCACTTGTTTCAGTAGAGAAAGTGACAAGATCTCTTCTTCTGACAATAGAACCTATTGATGTATGGTTTTGATTTTTTTTTTTCTCTTTATGACTGGTTATTGATCAGATGGCTGCTGTAGCTGCGCTTTGTGTGCAATATGAGGCAAATTTCAGGCCAAACATGAGCATAGTAGTGAAGGCTCTTCAGCCTTTGCTCAACCCTCCTCGCTCTGCTCCTCAGACTCCTCAGAATAACAACCCTTATTGACATCATCCAGGCTGATGCCATACGCTTCATCATCACAATTTTAATTTGTTTCTGTTTGAATATGATTTGTGTAAATTAGAGAAATAACCTTTTTATTTGTCTCATATATATACAAATGAATTGCTTTTGTGCTATTTTGTAAAAATTAGAAAGTGTACAATTCCCTTCTAGCAAGAGAAGTAGCAGATCATGAACTTCTGCAATAGGCTTGGTGCTATCACATCTGCCTTAGACTGTATGCCCCTCGTGTCTAAGATTTGTAAAGAGAGAGAGAGTATAACATTTAGTCTGAATTTTATACAAAAGAAGTGGTAAGTTGCTACAAGAGAGAAGAAAACAGAGACAAAAGATGACAATATACACACCCTCCAATCAAAAACCAAGATTCAAATGACTACGTGAAAACAAAACACAGAGGAACATGAACATAATAACCCCAAGCCTTGGCAACTATCAAAGCACACAATGCCACTTTGTAAGCAAAAGTAAAGCAGATGAATTATATAGAACCTCAAGATGCAATTTCCTCATTCAACGTGAATAAATATACAGACAGAGATGTTTCTATTTTCCCATATACTCTTGATTCCTCAAGTACAATAGCTTCCTTGATTGCGCTGGAGGAGCTAATCCTGGTATGTCCCTAATGTCTTTGTTATTCGGGTGTACAATCTGAAGAGCAAAGAAACAGTGTTACAACTTACAACTCAATACTGAGCAATCACGACTTTAAATGGAGTGAGCAAAAAAAGTACCTTCACTATGATAATGGCTACAACACCGCATACAATGAGAAATAGGAACATCATTATGCATTTATCAGTAGCCACCTGAAAAATATAAAAGTAAACAAATAGATTCAGGGTTTTGCAAGTCAAGCAAAAGGAGAGAGAGAGAGATATGAGGTTTCAAACCTGTCTTCCAATCTCTTTCACTAGCTGGGAAGCCTTCTTGATAGAGAACTGAATCGTGTCCAAGTGGTTAACCACGCGTCCCATTTGATCCGTCTGCAGTATTTTTCAGTGCTAATATGATTAGAACTGTACTCATAAGATTAACATGGAAGAGATGGAGACTGCTTTGAATACTACCTGTCCCTTTAAATTAGCTGCAGTTTGAGTTCCAACTTCGAGTGTTTGCTCTACCACCTGTAAGGAACACGAGTGTTACCGAAAGTTATATTAACAATGGTTGAAAGGGAAACACTTCTTGCTGTAACTTACTTGTTTTGAGCGCTCAATGGCTTGGTCTGTCTCATCCATTCTTTTCATTCCAGCATCAACTAGCTCCTGGTTTGACATAGCTATAAATATAAAAATGAAATTAAGCGCCATCCCTTTCCCGGTTTTCACATTCCCAAAATAATCTACTTCATGACAAATTCAAACATGCTATTTATTTAAGTCAGACCGATGTCTTAATCTCGGAATAATACAGTTCAGCAACAAGTTGAATATCATCTAGGCCAACCGGTAAACTTCTAATACCATAGTACTGTTTGCAGAAACTAACTAACACACCATTAATTATGCTAGATTATTAACCAAGAAGCATAACTAAATAAAACATCAATGAGTCATTGAGTCAAAGCTTCAGCTGTCAATTCTTTTGATGTTCTAGGCAAGGTCATATCTTCAAAGTAACTAAATGGTCAAGCATGAATAAAGACTCACATGAAGCCACTTGAACGTTTTCTTCAGCAGTAGGTTCGCCACTGACTCCAGCTCCCATATCAAATAGTTCAACTTTCTTGTTTCCAAGGGTACTCATATACCTGAGATCAGATACCATGTTAACATGTATGAAATCAAACCTCAAAAAGGACAGGTACGAGATTCAAGTAATCTGCTCCTTACAGAAGAATTGATAGAAGCACTTACGTTTTTCTTAGCGCAACGTAAGAGTTGAGTTCCTTGATCTGTAACATCAAACACAAGGGAAAAGTTAAAAACAGAACTTAACAAATATCCAGAAATAAAATGCAAAGTGGCATTCAACATCTTCCTTTAGATATCCGAACTTGAATATGATTGATTCTGCAAAGTGGACACTAACAAGGTGCTTTTCAAATACTAATATTCATACATTTACTTAAGAAGATACATGAAAAAGTAGTACAATCAAAGTAAGGCCTTAATGAATATCATCAACACACTGATAAATAGCGGAATATGAACTCACCATAGACTGTTTCTCGTCGTTCAGTTGCTTATTTACTTAAGGAGAATTTCTAGCTTCCTCATCCTTGAGCTCACGGTCGAACTCCTTCACCAACCTGACATTGAAAGAAAAGATATTGAATATCACTGAATCATGGGAGAAAATTTTACTTTGTCAAAAGATAAATCTTTCTTTTCTCAGTATACAGAATCTTATCCATCTCTCTCCAGGACTTGAAAAGTTAGCCTCATAATGAATCATTCAGAAGAAGGTGATTCAAGCAATAATTCTCTTTTCAGAGACAAAAAAGTGATGCTAAGACAGAGTCCACACCTTTTACACTCTCTCATCTTGTCAGTAAGTTCTTCAAGTTGCTTGCTTTGTCTAGATGAGTCCTTGATCTTATCCAACTTCTGGAAACCATTCCTGAAGATACAGAAGAAAATAATTCGTTTTCACTAAAAGAACAATCTTTCCAGGTGACACACCTCTATCTATCTCTAATATTCAACAAACAAAACCACACATAAATCCAAAACACTCAAATCCTAACAAACAAAACATATAATGATTGTAAGAATTTGAAAAGTCCAGTGTTTTTGGTTTATAGATTCAGAGATACTCAAAACATAAACACAGTGCCTCTGAGAATGAACATAAAGGAGAAAGGGGTTGGTTAGAGGAAAAGCATACGCGAGAGCTCGGAAATGGTCACGGATTTCACCATGGATCTGCTCCAATTGAGGGCTCATCGGGAGATTAGAAGCCATGTTCGCCGGAGAAATTCAGATTCCGGCGAAAATAAACCGGAATTTCCCCTCTTGGCCCGTGAGCCCTACACAGAAAATCTCCCGGAGAAGAAAAGCTTCACCGTATCCAAACAACCCCCAAAAGCCAAAACAAAAAGCCCTTTAGCTTGACGAAAACTAAAGGTTGGGACTTTCTTTTTATGAAAGACGAAACAGAGAGCGTCGAACAACGGAAAAGTGAGAGACAAGAAGAAGAAGCTGTCAGGTGAAGTGGTATTTTCTTTTAAATTTAGTTTTTTTTTAAAGATCACTATCTATTTTAATTTTAATTATTAAAAAAAGACAGATATTCGGTAGTTAACAAATAACAAAAACGGTCTCACGACAGCACAGCGCCAACTCTTTTGTGGGGTCACATGTGTGACCTATCCGTTGTTTGATTATTATAATACTATAAAAATTATCCAATTTTCTATTTGTGGGGTCACACTATTTCCTTGCTTGCTCGCTCCCTCCTCGTCGCTAAAGATCATCAAGTGTGGTTCAGTCAGTACCCGAACCATGCAGCTGTGATCAAGCTCTTGTTCTTGTGTCAATGTCTATATATATCTGTTACAAAATCAGTTTTATATAATCACACATGAATCAAATTAATGATAGTCATTACCTACGTACAGCCATATAAGATCAGGACGATTTCTGTGTTGAAAGAAACATGCAGCCACGTAGAGGAGTTGATGAACCAATGAGTTCCAATAGTAATCTATCACACGTCACAACGGTTTTTACATTACATCCTTCCATCATCGTTATGTATTATTGCCTAGATGTCCGTGTTGCACAAACAGGTTTATATATTCTACCAATCCAAACAAGAAATTTGATCCTTTTCTAAACTATCTTATCTTTGATTCATGGCTAAGTCAACAAGATTGCCAACTCTCTCCCTTTCATCAACGTTAACCCTAAGCTAGAGAAAGAGAGAGAGATGAAACAACTTGTGTAGAGGATTAAACTATGGACCTTTTTTTTCTTACCATACAAACCATTATGTGTAGACATAACTTCTGTCTCTTTATTGCTTATTGCAAACTCTTATGCATCAAGATTCAACAAATGCCTGAGACTAAACTCCTCTAATACATATCCAATTCCAAAAAACTAAATCAGAAGTCAATTTTCCATCTGCAAAAACCTTTAGCTCTGTGATCCACTTCCTCAGCTTCTTGTCTTCCACAAACGTAAAAAAATTGAAAGAAAAAGCCAAAATCAAGATCATGATCGTGTCAACTTCATCACTCTGCCAGCATAAACGGGTCAACTTCTCCGAGATCTGCAACTAAGGGTTCTAATTCTGAAGGGTCCTCATCTTCTGGTGCTAAGTACGTTGGGAATGGAAGCTTCGAGATGTCTGGTTTCTTGTAAAACGCATCTTTTATGAACACAAAGTTTCCTTCTGCACCAGGAACCTGCAAACAAACACAAATTTTCACAATATTCTTGACCTACTAAGAAGCACACCCAATGACACTCTCACATATATAGACACCTACTCGTAGATTGACAGATACTTACTTGTCCTCTCACCCAGATAAGGTTCCTGGCAGGATCAATCTTGTAAACCCAAACGTTCTTTACTGTTTTCTCCTCTGCACCCATTCTCCCAGGCATCTTTTGTCCCTTGAATACCTGTCTCAACGTGTTTTAACAACGTCACTTCTTGTGAAATTGCTTCATTAGTAAGCAAATTTTTTGACACACATATACCTTTCCTGGATCATCTCTTTGACCTGTAGAACCAATTGATCGCTCCGCCTTTGAATTACCATGTGATGCATCCCCTCCAGCCGCATCATACCTTTTCATGACTCCCTGCAAAATTACATAACAAAAACCTTACTCTATACAAGAACCTTTCCCCACGAGTGATATAAGTATAGTTTCACCTGAAAACCTTTCCCACGAGTGATCCCAGTGACATCAACATACTGCCCGGGAACAAAATGGCGAACACCAAGTTCTGTCCCAAGGGGAAGAAGAGCATCTTCCGTCACAGGAAACTCTCTCAACTTCCTCTTCAACGCCACACCTTGAGCTCTAAAATGACCCAACACAGGCATTGTCAAATGCTTTGGTTTCTTATGCCCACATCCAATCTAAAACCAACGTACAGAACACAAAGCCGTGATCAGACTTTAACAAACACTCATCTTCATAACTACACTAGCGGATTAAAAAAAAAACTACCTGTAATGCAAAGATTCCTTCTTTCTCAATGGTCTTAACCTGAGAGACAATGTTGTCATCAACCCAAAGGATAGAAATAGGAACCCTAGCTCCCCATTTGTCCCAGAGTGCAGTCATCCCACACTTTACTGCGATCATCCCTGTCCTTTTAGAGCTCCGGGTCATTTTACCGGGTTTCGCCTCGATGATTCGGGTCGGAGCCCCGAGGATATCGGATCCACTACCTTCAGTGAACCCAGCATCGGAGCTGAATGGTCGGAGGAGAAAGAAACTACAAACGGGAAGAGATTGCGAGGGTGAAGGGTGACTTCTGATGCGAGAAATGAGGCCTCTCGGTACGGACGCCATGGTTTCGGACCGAAGTAAGCTTCAGTGTCAGAAGAAGGTAACAGGAACTCGGAAGCTTTGGGGTTTAGGGTTTTAGATTGGTGTTCGTAACAAACCCTCTACGTCAAGAAAAGGTCTAAAATGCTAATAGTGAACGAAACCTTCTAACCGTAAGAGAGGGTCCAAAATGATACTCGTGACAAACCCGCTAAGCTAAGGAGAAGGTCCTAAATGCTACTTGTAGTCCTAAAGCGGAGTATTTATTTATTTATTTATTTGCCCCATTCAAAAAAAGAAAAAAAAAATATGTGGACAGCAACACAAAATCCTACGTGGCTTATCCACAACTGCAAATAAAAAATGTAACGGTAGATTTATAAATTCAAATAATTAATTCACTTTTTTTCACATAATTTTCTTGAATGTCTACGATTCGTCCATCTCCAATTCCAATCCCAAGATGCAGTTCCCAGACACTGCATCGTCGCCTTCACTCGATCCACTTAATTCACCAAAGACGTCGACGGTGGAATCCGAGGTGTGAAGCGGAGGATACCGCGACGGCTCGGTCACCGGAGGCAGCGGGAGGGAGAATGGTGGTGGAGCTAGTTGGAGCATTCAACGAAGTGACGGAGAGGATGAATTCGGTTTGGTTGTCGACGTCTTCGTCTAGGTTACTCTTTAAGGCTCTGAAGCTCTCGATTCCGATCTTGCAGTCTCTCCCTCTAGCCTCTGACGGTCGCTCTCCTCTCTCTAAGGCTCTTTCCCTTTCTATCCTCCTCGCCGATCTCCAGGTTCCTCTCTCCCTGGATTGCCACGTGTTTTATTTAGGAATTGAGTGTTAGGGTACCACTCGGAATTGGGTCGGGTTTTTTCGGGTTCACTCTAACACCTCATTTTAGTCTTAAATTCAGGGAAAGTATTCTGATATACCCTACTTGGAAAATAACTATTCTAAGTACCCCACTATTTTTCTCACTGCCCCACTTTTTTTTTTTTTTGTTCGTAGTAGTTTCTAGTAATTCAAGGTAGTTTGTTTTTTGTTCATAGTAGTTTCTAGTAATTTAAGGTAGTTTATAGTAATTCAAAGTAATTCAAAGTAGTTTCTAGTAATTCATATTACACATAATACTGATTCATTAAGGGTAATTGATATTTTAACTATACTTAGACTTGAGCAAAAAAAATAAAAAATAAATTTGTGATGGGTTAAAATAGAATGAAGATGGTAGTGAGTGGGGCAATGTAGAATTTAGTCCTAAATTCAGTTAATAATACCTCGGGTTTGGATATTTTATCACTCTATTTAGGTTCTAAACTCGGATTCGGTTAATAATACTCCGGATTCAAATATTTTGCATATCATATTAAAATGAACATGAAACTGAATTTTTGAATTAGTTAAATAAGTTTTGTTATATTTGCATGAGATATTGATTTGGATCTTCGGATATCTATTCGAGTCCCGGTTGCAGAGGATTTTCGGGCATCCGGTTTGGATAATATTCCCTCCATTTCAGTTTACATGTGTTGTAGAGAAAAATTTTCGTATCAAAATAAGTGTAGTTTTATAGTTTCAAACCATAATTTATTAACTTTATATATTTTTTCTATTTTTTATTGGTTGAAATGTGGTTGATTGTATAGGTAATTGTGTTTTTATTTTGAAAATATATAAAATTAAATGTTTTTTTAATCTATGTGTAAAAACTTAAAACAACAACTAAAATAAAACGAGGGAGTACATGATACGAGAGGATTATTTGAGTATTTTTTAGATTAGATTGGGTACGGATTTAGGTTTTAGACGAATCTAGGATTCAGTTAAATGCTCGGACATAGTTTTATGTTTGGATGCTTATATTCTGTTATTAATTCCGTTGGCGAGAATTGGAGGTCAATTTGCTAGGAAACATACAATGTGTTTGCTCATCAGAATTACATATCTGTTCATTAATACCTTGAGTCATCATCAACATCATTTTGTAATGTCAGATGGACGCTGAAGTAATCTCAGCCAGCATATTAAGTGAAGCCGTGGAGGCAAACGCGATATCCATACACGAAGTTAGAGACCAGATAGGCACCGGAACTGCTCATCTTCTCCACGAGATCTTCCGCGTCAAAAACATCCCTTTCAAAGTCGATGTCTTAGACGACGAAACAGCTGCTTCCCTTAGAAAATTCTACCTCACCTACTACGACATCAGAGCTGTGATCATGGACCTTGTCTCAAAGCTTGATGAGATGAGGCATTTAGATCACTTACCAAAGTATCGCCAGCAGATTATCTCTCTTCAAGTCTTGAAGATCTACTCTCCTTTGGCTCATGCAGTGGGGGCTAATCACTTGTCGCTTGAGCTTGAGGACATCTCTTTCCGTTATCTTTTCCCGTGCTCGTATCTGTACTTGGATTCTTGGTTGAGAGGTCATGAGGACGGGGGTAAGCCGTTGATAGATGTGTACAGAGAGCAGCTTCATCGGTCTTTGAAAGATGATTTGGTTTTGGTTGGGATGGTGGATGATGTATATGTGAAAGGGAGGTATAAAAGCCGGTACAGTATGATGAAGAAGCTACTTAGAGATGGGCGTAAACCGGAAGAAGTGAACGACGTGCTTGGTCTCCGGGTTATATTGATGCCAAACGATGATGAAGTTGGGGAGAAAGCTTGTTACAGGACGAGCGAGATTGTAAGGACTCTATGGAAAGAGATTCCACATAGAACGAAAGACTATATTGCTAAGCCGAAGGCGAATGGGTATAGGAGTTTACACATGGCGGTTGATGTTAGCGATAGTGATCAGACGAGGCCTTTGATGGAGATTCAGATACGGACATTGGATATGGATGGGTCTGCTAACGCTGGAACAGCATCGCATTCTTTGTACAAAGGCGGTTTAACTGATCCAAAAGAGGTAAGTTATTATGTTCTGTTTGTGTGGTTTTGGCAAGAAGATGGCTTAGGAGGCTGAGTTGTTTGTTTAAAAATTTGTGTTAAGGCGAAGCGCCTTAAGGCGATTATGATGGCAGCGGCGGATTTAGCTGCTATTCGTCTAAAGGATCTCTCATCTAATAAACAACAAAGTCTCAAGACGACAACAAACCAGAGAGACAGAGTGTTTTGTCTTTTGGACAAAAACGGAGACGGGATGATCAGTATAGAGGAACTAATGGAAGTGATGGAAGAGCTTGGAGCTCCAGGTGAAGATGCAGAGGAGATGATGCAGCTTCTTGATTCTAACAGCGATGGATCTCTTAGCTCAGATGAATTCGATACATTTCAGAAACAAGTCGGTGTTCAGTTTTTTTTTTCCCTAACATAATCTTACACTTTTGTTTTTGTCTGTTATAATTAGTGACTGATGTGGTTTGTGTGTTTGCAGGTAGAGTTTATGCGTAAATGGGAAGATAGAGATAATGAGTATAAGAGTCTTTTAGATGAGAAGCTTCATGATCTCCCACATCAAGATGCTACCGGTTTGATTCAGTTATACAACAAAGAGCTTGAGGATCGTCTCTCTAGCCATTAAACACCAAACCATTTTTTGGCAATGTGTATGCTTTATCAATATATCCAACGTAAATCTTTCCCATTTGTTTGTCATATTATTCACATGACTTAAAAGTCTCGGTGCACCGGTATGACCATCTTTGTTAGAACGAACGTAGTTGGTGATCTTGAGCTAAACCGGGAAGGTGGAGATGGCTAACGTTGTTGGATCAATTGAAGACATGTTGATGCTATTCTTGGTTTAACAGTCGATTCAATGTAGGTTCTTGTTATACAAAGGAGCCAAGTTAAGAGTGTCTTTGCTTTACATTCAAAATTTCAACTAAGGGAATAAGACCAACCAAGCACGTGACACTGGAATACATTATATATGTACATACTAAACAGGTGATTTTGTAATGAGCTTTCCATATGAAAATGAATCTATATAGTGTATACAACATATTTACAAAACTATATACATATATACATTAACAGGTGATTTTCACCAAACTTTTTCTATATACTAAGAAGGCAAAATTTTGCAATAATTGTATAGACTGAACTCTTTGTATTTTATATATTAAATAAAAATTTATTAACAACCGAAGGTGTAACCATAAATAATTCGACTATTTATCTTCAGCAGAAAACACCAACAGCTATGATGTTACTAGCTCTTGGTCCGGCGAGGTAGTGCCCACGTCTTTTAATAGTCTCTCGTACAACTGCACCAACCCAAAACTAAAGTTAACTTTTGTCTTTGATATCTCTTAATATATAAGTTTGTAAATTACAAAACTGAATATCTCTGAACATACCTGTCTATACAAACATGAATCTCCATAAGATTTTCTCAGCTCAACCACGTTCAGTGACGGCTTTATCTCGAAAACCTGTTTTACATATGATTGTTTCTTTTGATTAAGTCAGTTTAATCACTAAATAGACTAAACTAGTGATATATAACTATGTAATGATTCATTGACATACCTCAGCTGTTACTAATAAACCAACTTGTCCTTTCTGGTTCGGTTCTTCTTGCTTTATTTTTAACTGAAAATAAAATACAGTTTACAGTTTTAAAACCTCAACAACTCTTAAACATTAAAAAAATAGCAAACAAAAAGGAGAAACATATATAGTGAAGACTCACCTTTGCATGTTTCTTTTGTACACTGAATCCCATTTCTGTAACTGCGGTTTCAATTTTCTCCAGTAAATCTTTTGCTGAGATATTTGAAGTGAATCTTATTCTCCTCTCTGATACATCCTGAGAAATTGGTAGTACAGTTTTAGTTTTAATCATGCATTTCTCAAGAAGTAAACACATCTTTGAAACAGAGTGTATACCCATCTCTTTACCTCTTGTTCAAAGAAACCAGACAGGTCAAGAAAGGAAGACATTCCGATTAACTGAAACGCATTAATGATAGTCGGTGAATCACTCCCCTTCCCTTCTTCAGATCCCTACACCAGAAGAAAAAAGAGAGAAGTAAGCACACATTGTATTGAATCAAATGCTAAAAGAGTGAAGTGATATATTCTTACGAGTTCTTGGATTGACAAAGAATCATCATCTGTGTCGTCAACTTCTTCTTCGTCATCATCATCATCTTCAACTGAAGGAGTGTAGTCTTGCTTGAACCATTCACTAGCTTTAATACCTGTGACTGTGATCCTCGTCACTGGATTTGGATCAAGCATCCTCTTGACCATGGTTCTTGCACCTGGTGATAACCATCTTGGTATTGGTGGGTCTCCTTTGCATATCTGAAACAAAGAAACCAAATATTCTATCAAGACTGTTTTTAATTAATGATATCGAAGAGAAGAAGCGGTTTGGTTTACCTTCTGGTAAAGAACGACAAGGTTTCTATCGTCAAAAGGGAGACATCCGGTTAGAATCACATACAAGATTACACCACACGACCATATATCAGATGCTGCACCATCATAGCCTTTGTTGGCTAACACCTCAGGCGCAACGTAGTTAGGACTTCCACAGGTTGTATGTAGCAATCCATCATCCTGAAAATGCCAAAGAGGAAAATTAGTTAGAACAACTCTCTTTCTTGTTATGTTAATTTTCTAAGTACCCTAAAATGCTGAGGGAGAGCACTGAGGCCAAAATCAGTGATCTTGATATGTCCTTTTGCATCAAGAAGAACATTCTCTAGCTGTAATATAGAGAAAAGTGGAGACATGAGGGAAATATTTTAATTAGGTTATTAGTGATTTTTTTTGTAAGACGTGAGGAGCACGGACCTTGAGATCCCTGTGGAAAACACCTTTGCTGTGACAGTAGCTGATTCCATCGATGAGTTGCTGAAACATTTTTCTTCCTTCGGTTTCTGATAACTTTCCTTTGGAAACCTGAAAGAGAGATATATCATATTAGGATAAGTATAAACAGTTGAGAAGATATATACTAGAACTATGGGATAAGTTTAGTTGTCATGTTTATCTCCTATATTCTAGGGAGCTTTCGTTGTATAAATATGAGTTGTAAAGGTGAAGTGAATAACACAGAAACGTTTGACAATATCTTGGCATGGTATCAGAGCCACCCGATGATGGGCCACTCCGTGGATGTTGTTCCCACAGTTGTCCACGCATGAGCGTGAGGGGGAGTGTTAATGAATGAAACTAAGTCCCACATCGGTAGTTGGAAAAGTAATTAAGTAATATATAAAGGGTTAGGGCCAATCCACTTATCACCAATTGGTTTTAAGTTGGAAGCCCATAATAAACCCAAAGTTAACATGGTATCAGAGCCTAACAACTAGATCACGCTTTGAAAACCTAGAATGGCCGGAACTGAAGCAAGCATGACGACTGATGTTGCAGGAGCGTTGACGGTACACCAAAACGCTCTTGTTTCTCCTTACTATTTGCACCCGTCGGAGAACACGGGACACGCACAAACTCCTATTCTCTTGAATGGAGCTAATTACGAAAGATGGTCGAAGTTGATGTTGAATTCTCTTCGTGCCAAAAGGAAGAATGGGTTCGTGGACGGAACCTTAAAACGTCCAGTTGGGAAGCCTGAAGAAGAAGAAAAGTGGGACATGGTGAACGCCATGGTGATTGGTTGGATCTACAGCAGTGTGGAGCCAAAGCTAAGGCCTTCGATCTCGTTGGTTGACAGTGCCAAGGCTATGTGGGGAAGTCTCCAGAGGAGATTCTCGGTGAGTGATGATACACGTATACACCAGTTGCACGCTGATATAGCAGCTTGCAAACAGAATGGAGAGACGGTTGAAGAGTACTTCGGCAAACTTAAAACTATGTGGGATGATCTTGCTGATTTTGAGAAAGGATTCTCATGCTGTTGTGGAAGTGCAGAGTGTGCTTCAATGTTGAAGTATGAGAAGATACAAGAGAGGATTCGTGTGCATCAGTTTCTGATGGGTTTAGACAACTCACGGTTTGGAACAACGCGGTCTAACTTGTTGAGTAGACAGATGGAATTAAACCTCGACTCTGTTTATTCTCAAATCATACAAGAAGAAAGACATCTTAATGCCATGAGGATCTCAGATGATAAAACACCGGCGGTGGGATTCTCGGCAACGACTTCGTCTGTTCCTCAGACCAATGTAACCAGCGCGCAAGCATCAGCAGCAACACGATTTCAGAAACCAACTACAGTTTGTTCTCATTGTGGGAAGCAGGGACATGATGTCACAAACTGCTTTCAAGTGGTTGGTTACCCGGAATGGTGGGACAAAACCAAACCGAGTGCTGGACGAGGCGGAGACAGATCGTCTAGAGGTGGAAGAGGATCGGAGCCACAAGGAAGGGGTCGCGGTGGACGAAGCTCAGGTTACAGAGCTTACAATACACAGCTTGCGGAGACGACACAAGCTGCAGACAATGTGTCTGGTATTCCAAATCTCTCTGCAGATCAGTGGGCGACCTTAGCTCAATTCGTCAACAATCAAAAGTCGTCTCAGAACGAGAAACTTGCGGGTAAGAAAGAAAAATTGCTTTTGTTTGGCAAAGATAGACGCTTCGACATTATTATAGACTCTGGAGCCTCGCATCACATGACTGGAGATTTAAAACTCCTCACCGACGTGGTTAGCATTGCACCTTGTCCGATAAGCCTTCCCAACGGACAACTTGCTTGGGCCACAAGCCATGGAAATCTGAATCTTGGAGGACGACTGGTGTTGGGACATGTGTTCTATTCACCTGCTTTGTCAATAACCCTTATATCAGTAGCACAACTTGTCCGTGATGTTGCGAGTTTTGTGTTGTTTACTAAGAAGTTTTGTGTGATACAGGACCTCGTTTCGAAGACTTTGATTGGAGCGGGTAGAGAGCGTAATGGGGTTTATCATTATGAAGGTGCAGTCGCTGTTCAAGCTGGTCGTGTGGCAGTGGTTTCTGACAGAGAGTTATGGCATCATCGAATGGGACACCCCTCATCTAAAGTGCTTTCAGTGTTAGCTTCTATTGGTGGTTTTTCAAATAATGTTGGTGTTTTTGAACAATCTTGTGGTGTTTGTCTTCGAGCTAAACAAACTCGGGACACGTTTTCTCTAAGTAATAATAAAGCTAAGGATTCTTTTGAGTTGGTGCATTGTGATCTTTGGGGACCCTATAGGGAACCATCTACTAATGGCTCACGCTACTTCCTTACTCTTGTCGATGATTTTTCGCGCGCAGTCTGGACTATATTGCTACTTGAAAAATCAGAGGCACCAAATGCTGTCAAAACATTCTGTGCTTTCGTGGAAAGACAGTTTCAGAAACGAATAAAGATGATAAGAAGTGATAATGGATCTGAATTTTTGTGTCTACGAAAATTTTTTGCAGAAGAAGGGATCTCACACCAGACATCATGTGTCGAGACTCCTCAACAGAACGGTCGTGTGGAGAGAAAGCATAGGCATATCTTGAACGTTGCAAGAGCGTTGCTCTTTCAGGGCAATTTGCCAAAGAAGTTTTGGGGAGAAAGCATTATGACAGCTACATATTTGATAAATAGGACTCCTACAGTTGTCTTGAAAAACAAAACACCTTACGAGCTTCTATATGGCAGTGCTCCTTCATACGAGAATCTTCGTGTCTTTGGTACTCTCTGTTATGCTCGATGTATCTCTCGTAATAGAGACAAGTTTGATCCTCGGAGCACTCGTTGTGTTTTTCTCGGATATCCAATGGGGAAGAAAGGCTGGCTCGTTTGTGATCTCGAGACAGAGAAGATGTTTGTGTCCCGTGATGTAGTGTTTCATGAAAACACTTATCCTTATCAAGATAAGCCAGTCTCTACGCAATCTCCTGAAGTAACCCCGCCTAACGTACCTCCTCAGCTTACAGATTTTGATACTCCGATTATAGTCAATACACCAGTTTCTTCTTCTACAGAACCTGGTACTGAGCAAGGGGGAGACAGTTCTCAGTCAGGGGGAGATAGCTCCGGACCAGTAATAGAAAACATATCTGATCCTACTGAAGCTCTGGGCAGAGGGAAAAGAGACAAGAAGCAGTCAGTTTTGTTATCACCGTATGTACTCTACTCTGCACAGCAATTTGATAAACCCCCTAGCTCCTCTACGCCTACTCCGTCTCCATCAAAGTCTGGTAACTCTTGGTATCCCTTAACTAAGTACATGTCTTGTCATCGTCTCTCTTCCTCTATGCAGAGTTTCGCTGCAACAATTACAGAGCACTTTGAACCAAAAACTTACAAAGAAGCGGTAAAACATGAAGTATGGAGAGGATCAATGAAACATGAGGTTGATGCATTGGAAGACCGAGACACATGGGACATCACAGAGCTTCCTCCGAACAAGCAAGCCATTGGATGTAAATGGATATACAAAAACAAGTACAATGCTGATGGTACATTAGAACGTCCAAAGTCAAGACTTGTGGCACTTGGAAATAATCAAGAAGAGGGAATTGATTACACTGAAACTTTTGCTCCAGTGGTGAAAATGGCGACGATGCGGATTGTTCTCGAGGTTGCTGTTGCTAAAGGATGGGAACTCTATCAAATGGATGTCCACAATGCATTCTTGCATGGAGATCTAGAAGAAGAAGTATACATGAAGCTGCCCCCTGGTTTTTCTACACCTGATGATAAACGAGTTTGCAGACTCAAAAAGTCTATTTATGGGCTTCGACAATCACCAAGATGCTGGTTTGCAAAGCTTTCTACTGCACTCCTTCACTTCGGCTTTAAGCAGAACTACAAAGATTACTCTTTGTTTTCTTTAACACGGGGTAAAGCATCTCTATTTGTGTTGGTATATGTTGATGATTTAATTGTTGGTGGAAACAACCCGTCTCTTATCACCTTGTTCAAAGACTACTTGAGTCGATGTTTCCGTATGAAAGATTTGGGAGTGCTGCGTTACTTTCTGGGAATAGAGGTCTCCAGAGGGAAAGAGGGGCTGTATTTGTGTCAGAAGAAGTATGCTTTGGAAATTATTGCAGAGTGTGGTCTCCTTGGTTGTAAACCTGCTCCAACACCTATGGAACAGAATCATAATCTTGCTAGGAGCAATGGGGACTACCTTACACAACCAACTGATTATCGGCGACTAGTAGGACGTTTGGTGTATCTTGCTGTGACCAGACCGGAGATAAGTTATGCAGTCCATACATTGGCACAGTTTCTGCAAACTCCACGTCAAGAGCATTGGGAAGCGGCGTTGAGGTTGGTCAGGTATTTAAAAGGATCTCCGGGACAGGGACTCTTTCTCAGCGCTAGAAGTGACTTGCAAATCACTGCATTTTGTGACTCAGACTGGGCGGCTTGTCCTCTTACCCGACGTTCTCTTACAGGCTATGTGGTTATGCTTGGAGACTCGTTGGTGTCTTGGAAAACGAAGAAGCAACATACTGTTTCCAGGTCCTCAGCAGAAGCAGAGTACAGGGCAATGGCAATGACACTTAGTGAGTTGAAGTGGACGAAAGAATTGCTCACTACATTTGGAGTTAAGCAACGAGTTCCGATGTCCTTATACTGTGATAGTAAGGCTGCTCTCCATATAGCAGCCAACCCAGTATTTCATGAGCGAACCAAACATATAGAGGCTGATTGTCATTTTGTTCGAGATGCGGTTCAAGACGGTTCGATAGTTACTCATCATGTCAAAACTACTGATCAGCTGGCTGACATTTTGACAAAGGCTTTACCAACTGGGCAGTTTCACTATTTACTTGGCAAGATGGGCGTTCGAGACTTACACGCACCACCTTGAGGGGGAGTATTAGGATAAGTATAAACAGTTGAGAAGATATATACTAGAACTATGGGATAAGTTTAGTTGTCATGTTTATCTCCTATATTCTAGGGAGC
The DNA here is from genome assembly GCA_932364175.1 of Eruca vesicaria subsp. sativa. Classification (NCBI taxonomy): domain Eukaryota; kingdom Viridiplantae; phylum Streptophyta; class Magnoliopsida; order Brassicales; family Brassicaceae; genus Eruca; species Eruca vesicaria. Next base: position 133,582 of record CAKOAT010337376.1, read on the forward strand.
TTTCGTTGTATAAATATGAGTTGTAAAGGTGAAGTGAATAACACAGAAACGTTTGACAATATCTTGGCATATCAGTGTGAGTTCGGCTTCAAGATACACCAAAAAAAAATTAAAAAAAAAATTGCTTGCACAGAAGCTAATTGAGTCTTACAATTCTGTCGAATAATTCTCCTCCCATAACACATTCCATGACCATATAAATCTTCGTTTTGCTAGCCAAAACCTGCATGATGACCACTAGCAATTAGTTTCAAGAAGTTACAAAAGAAGATGTCAATACTGAGATAAAATGTTTGAAAATTCAAATAGTTTGCTTCTAATTAAAAATCAATAAATTCCAGATATATGATCTCAATCATATCCAAAGATCTTCCCTAATAAAGCCTTATGTGTCAAAAACGTGCAAGAACACATAAAAATAATAGGTTAGCCACTGCACGACATAGTCGCGACCTCAAACGTGGACTACGTTGTATCCAATATGTGAAATTCATAATAGGTTGGTTGACCATAAATTCAAAGATTATCCTTGTTACAAGGCAAAGAAGATAATTAGAAGTCAACAATAAACGTCTACCAGTTTTATAACCCAAATGTACAGCAACACCCATATAGGGATAATGCACATAAATATTATATCATAAAAAATATTAAGTAACGTATGCCAAAAAAAAACGTATGCTTAATATTACCAAAGTGTGTGCATGTGATAAAAGAAAGCGTAAAAGAGTCCTAAGATTAGGCAATTATTATGAGACCCATCTTGGATTGAAAAGGTCATATTTATTTTTAATAATGGAATTAGTAAGTTTAACTAAGAAAATAATAACTTTATTTAAGCCCTTTCTCAAATAATAATAATAATCATGACTTTATTTGGCAACGTGAAAAACAAGCTAAAAAGAACATGGTTTTGGTACGAAATTGATAACCAAATTTCACAATTTTTAATTAAACCGAATGAAGTTTGTATGTTGAAAAAATAAATAAATAATTAAACCGAATGACAACTGCTAAGATTTTCCCGAAGAAAACAACTATTTTCAGAGAATTTGATGTCTAATCCTCGTCACCAAGTTCTAATCACTTTCTGTTTGATAAGATAAGATAAAACTAGTCTAAAAATAGTGAATATCCACAAATCTAATCGGAATAGCAACAAAAAATGGATCAAAATTTTAGTAAATAAATAAATAACGATAAGCAAAAAATAAGAATTTGTTATTACCCAAAAAAAAAATCAGAAAATTTAGTTTCATGTTCTGTCATACTCAGGTACTAAAATACAAAAAGAGCACAAAAGCCTACACCGGAAGCAAACAAAGAAAAGGAATCTAGATCACATTTCACATAATCAAATAATCACTCGATAATAATCCAAAATGATTATTTTTAGAAATAATGACGCACAAATTAATGATTTAGTGGGATACGAACCTCATGTAATCTGACAATGTTGGGATGTTTCAGCATTTTCAGCGTCCGTATCTCTCTTTTTATCTGCACAATTATATTAAAAATTAATTTTCTTAAATAATGATGTAATTCCAACGGATCTTCCGCCTGTAAACTCGAACAAGTCACGGGAAAAAAAAAAAAACAAAAAAGGGAAGAGTTAGATCGAAAATGCAAAATGAGAAACCTGCAATGAGAAGTTGAGATGGGCAATACGAGACTTGTCTATTATTTTAACGGCTACCGGTTGACCGGAGACGGTGTCTTTAGCGAATTTGACTTTACCGAAATTACCCTCGCCGAGTGTCCTCCCGAGCTCGTATTTCCCAAGACGCATTCCCTTCCTCGTCTCCGCCTCTTGCTTTCTCACCATTCAATCACTAACCAAATCTTTATCGACCGATCTCACTGATTTAGGAAAAGAAACAGAAATGACCAAACCGGTTGGATAGATTGAAGAGGCTTACGGTTGTGGCTTTAGCTGTGTAGTAATGTCTGAGGAAGGAGGGATTATATATATATATATATATAGAGAGAGAGAGAGAGGTGTGAGTATATTTGAAAAAGACAGAAGATTGGGACGAAGAAGAGATTGAAGAGAGAACGCCACTTCTCATTGCTTCCTCTCTTCCTTTTTATATTCCCATTTTTATTCTTATTTCTGAATTTCCCTTCATTACTCTACTCACCTAATATCTTATTTGATTTTTTTTTGTAGTTTATTGTTAGACAGATTTTATTGTATAGTAATGACCATATTAGTCTTTTCCTCTCTTTTTTTGTCAAAACCATATTTATCTGAATAATATAAAATTTTCAAAAAAAAAAATCTTACTAATCTATACTATTAAAGCAGAATCCCTCCTAGGATTCTGCCCATAGTTTTTGAATTATATACAAAGATATGCCACTAGCATTTAATTTTAATATAATTATTATTTATTTAAACTAAATAACTAAATCGCTCCTATATTTATGGTAATTAATATTTTTCTGATTTTGTGTTTAATAATAATTTATTTTTATGCAATTTATACTTTCTTTTAATTTTAATATCTTATTTTCATGCATAATATCATTTAGCGATCAAAAAATAAATATTATTATTTACTATGTCATAATATGGATATACCAATTCAATTTTTTAAAATAAATTACCTTTTAGATATTTAATAAGTAAAAATGTAAAGTAATCATAGGTTATTAATAATGAAAAACGGATATTGTTATATAAATATTTTTCTTCTATTACCATTGTTTCATTTTTCAAATAAAAATAAATTCATTAAATTCTAAGAAATTACAAAAAATTAATTTTCTTTAATTTTAAAAGTATGTGTTATTTACTTTTAAAAAAAAAAAATGTTATCAGTTTTTATGAGACTTTTAGCAGATCTACAAATATTATATTTCGGATTAATAGAGGGTTTTTTCATATTTACCAGTTTTATCAAAATTTTAATTAATAAAATTTCATTAAATCTTACTGGACTATACAAAAATTGTTGGATATACCAGTTCAACTACGGTCTAAATCAGATATGAAAACACACAATACGTGAAAATCAAACAAGATAATAGAACATTTTAATATTAGTAGAACAATTTTTTGTGTTAAAATAAAATTTATTAATTCAAATAAATTTTATCAAAAATATAATAAATCCGCGCTTTAAAAGCGCGGGTCAAAATCTAGTAAACAACTTAAAACATTTTCCAAAATACTCTACAAATTTGTTACTTAAGGCCTTTTAACAAAAAAAAAAAATCTTATGTTATGGGAAAGAATCATTTTTGTCAACAAAAAACACCTTTAACTGGATTAAAAATACGCATAATAGTATATACATTAGTTTTTAATTTTTCTTTGTCGGATTATATAAGATTAATATGTAATAAATCATGAGCAACAACAACAAAAATAGTGTTTTTTTTTGGAAAAATTATAGTGATGGCTGAACAACAACAAAATGGTGTTTTTAAATCTCCTCGTGTTTTTTTTTGTCAACTCACAGTTAAAACTCGTGGTTTGATTCTTCCAGAATGAGATTAGATTATTGATATCAGAATAGAATGACTACAACGTGATGATAAATCATACTTATATTGAGAAGACGTGTTAAGTATTTCTTATCTCTCCAATACATGTAGGTTAACTTATAAAGCAAACCATCGCTTACATTCCTTGTACAACTGTTCTTTTTAGCATTATTAATTTTAAAGTATATATCTTTTATTCTGAAAAAAAGAAGTATATATCTTTTTCACAAAATACAGAAAGATAAATATTAGAAATGTTATTTATGGTCAATTTTGTTATTCTGATTAGTTTTGAGTGGTAAACAAATAAAAACTTTAATACGTTGTAAAAAAAAACAACTTTGAAAAATCTATTTTTATTTGATAACTGCTGGAGATAAAATAATCAGAAACCCTACATTCTTTTAAACAAGAAATTTGTGGCTCTTAGTTTCTAATTCTCACATTGTCATTTACGTCTTGATATGTAGGGTTGACGATAATAAATGTTTAATAAAATAATTGGTAGAAGAGTAAATAACTCATACACAAAATTATCATATAAATTAGTGATATATAACTTGTTATTTTTAATAATAATATATATATATATATATATATATTTTGAATATATATATATATATATGAATTTTGTATTTTAATTTAAAATAATTAATAAATGCAAACCATTATCTTAAAAAATATCTATTTTAATTTAAAATTTTATTTTTCTAAATATAAGTTTACTTTTTGGAATAAATATAATTTTGATATTATTAAATAAAATAAATTAGTTATATTTGATTATTATTAACATTTATATATTGTAAATGTAAATGATCTACCAAAAATTTCACATGAAAGCATTGGTCAAAACAAATTTATAAGCATTTGGATCTTCTAAATACTATTCTAATTGGTTTCTAATAATTGTTGACTGAATAAATAATATTTATGATGTTTATGCTAATGTTCTACAAATCAAATTTTTATTCAATTATTCTTTGGTGATGAAAAAGTCATATATATGCTAATCTGTCACATGTTTCTCGAGGCATGTTTCACTATTTCTTTATATAAAATGTTACAGTTATTAAATGATGTAGCTGAGATCAATAATGCATGTAGAAGGAGAAACTAAACAGATACTAAAAGTTAAAGTCTTAGAACGTGTCTGAATGGCCGGTCATAACACTGCTTCTGGCAGCCGGCAGTGCTGCTCATCGTCCGGTTATATTTTATTTTCCTAAGCAGGGTCGATCCTCGGACATGCCTAATAAAACATTTGTCTCAGGTCCCCAAAAATTTTGAAGAAAATTACATGAGTATAGATACGCCCCTAAAAAATTGTCTAAACCCCCAAAAAGTTTTTTTATATAGGAATCGTCACATACCCCCCAAAATCCCAGAGTCGGCCCTGTTCCTAAGATATTTGATTAATGATCATGTTATCAAGTGTGACCGGGGCTTTTCTATAATAGATAACAGTTTGAATGAGGTACTTACTATATATGCTTATAACTATGACCGGAACTTTGTGTGTTTTGCAAGTTAATGTTATTGAACACTAGAGAACCTAAACTAAACTAATTAAATAAATGGAAAACAATATTTTAAAAAACATAGATTTGTAACTTTAATTAAGGATCATTAATCATTGATAAAGGTATTCTGCATTTTACCTTCCTGTCTCTAGTCTTTCACTGGAATAAATACACTACGTGTACACGTTTCGACCTACATATATATCAGGTAATCAAAGCCAAGAACAACTAGTGAAGACAAACACTCACAACACAAGTTGTAGTAATAATTTAATTCTTATATTTCTGATATGGGATGTTCCTCATCAATATTAAACCCCATTAAACGTTAAGACAAACACTCACAACACAAGTTTCTTTAGCTAGTAATGACTTCTTTTTTTTTTCGGTTTTTCATTACTTCACTGGAAGAGGGTACAAAAAGAAAATATAAGTGGTCTGTGGATTGACCCACGAATTTACAACTTAAGAAATGGGGAAAGTGGAGAAACTATTTCCTTGAGACCAAAAAATCCAATTCCTATTATTTGCAAACAACAACTGTCAACAAAAAAAAAAACAACTGAGTACGGTTAGATTTCTCTCTCTTGACAAGTTCCTTTGTTCACGTAGTCCCCAGCTCTCACTTCCTCTTTTCTCACCATATACGAGGCCAATAATCCTAAAACATATATATTAACAATAATTGACAATCTAAAACTGGACAGGGAAATCGTGGTGTCTTGGTTGTCTTGGAAAATCCTGAAAGTCGTAGGGTCTTGGGTTCTTAGACGTTATCATTTGGAAGGCATGAAAGGCAACGATAAGTCGTGGTGTCTTAGTTGCAGGAGGAGGTGGAAGTTATCAAGTGGCATGCCATGGACATCAGCAACAATTCCCGATCTTTGACCTCTACTAAGTTCTAAAATGTGCTAAGTTTGTTTGCTTAATGCTCATGTGCAATTGTTAGTCGTTTATTTAGTTTTAGTTTCAGTTATGATCCTTATTATGTTTTGTTTTCCCAAGTTACTCGAGTGTAATTCATCCGCCAATTTATGTATTAAAAATTTAAAATCTATTTCTTTTTTTTGGAAGGAATTTTCTCCGATGGAAAAATTTAGACAGGAAAATATTTTACCTAATGAACAACTACAATTACACCTTTGAACTTTTTAGTAAAAATGTTAAGTATGTCTGTCCAAGAAAAAATAGATTAGTTTTAAAACTAAGATTTTGGAATGCTTTTTACGTTTGTTTTATTTGAACAGTTATTTTAAGCCATCACTCTTGCAATAGATTTTCTTATCACTAGAACGTCTAAGGTCCAAATTAATACAAAGTCTTCTTTTATCCAAGGGGAATTGGGCTGTATAGCCACAAAAAAATCATAATTAACTATCTAGCCAAAAAATAAAGTTCCTCCATTATTTATGAAATATATACTATATTATCCTTTTTAGTCACCTGTTAATGAAAGACAAAAAACATTTTCTTCTTCTTCTTTAATTATCAACTACCACCACTCTTCTTCCATTCCCATCGCCTTGCTTTACGTCTGGTTATGATACACTATCACTAACTTCACACCATACTTGTATTATTGTATCTTTAATCACCATCTTTTTTTTTCTATCATCATCATTTTTTAGTTATTAATCAGGTCTGTAATTTTAGATTTTATAGTTTTTCCATTAGATCTTTCAAAACAACTACAATCTTCTTGATACCACTCTCCACTTCTTCCACCGTAACCACCACCACTCGTATATACTGTAAGTTGCCGGTTGTACTATTCTACTTGAACAATATGTACTATGTTATTTCATTGTTACTATTTTATTTGGATTTGTATATTTTTGATATTTGGATTAGAGTTTATATTTCTATCTAGGTTTTAGTGATTAATGTTTTAGGTTTAGTTTGTGGTAGATTTGGGTTGATATTGGGATAAACATTACCTCATTCACTGCAATAATAAATATTTAAAAATTTAAACAATATGTACTATGCTATTTCGTTCGTTACTATTCTATTTTGATAATATTTAATACTATGTACTATGTGCATATTTCGATATTTAGGTTAGGGTTTATATTTCCTGATAGGATTTATATTTATTTAGTGATTAGTGTTTTGATTTAGTTTTTGATACCAGTCTCCCCTTCTTCCACCGTAACCACCACCACTTGTATATATTGTAAGTTGCCGGTTGTACTAGTCTATTTAAAACATATGTACAATGTTATTTTGTTGTTACTATTTTATTTGGATCCGCATATTCTGATATTTGGATTAGAGTATATTTTTTTATAGGGTTAGTGATTAGTGTTTTGGGTTTAGTTTGTGGTAGGTTTGGGTTGATGTTGGGGTAAGCATTACCTCATTCCCTGCAATCCTAAATAAAAATTTAGACAATATGTACTATGCTATTTTGTTTGTTGCTATTCTATTTTGATAATATTTAGTGATTAGTGTTTTGGGTTAAGTTTTTGAAAGATTTGAGTTGCAATTAGGTTCAATTTAACTAATTTTAGATATATATAGTAATATAATATATTTAAACGATTTTATAATTTCATTAACATAAACTATACCATTTAGCATGGTCTATTCTATTTATATCCTATCACCACAACTAACGTGGTTGTCATAACCACTATTACTCTAATAATATTTTTATTTAAATGACAAATGCTTTTTGTAAGTTATTAAAGAATGGAGAAAACTGGAAGAAAATGAACAAAATGTTATGAGATTTAATAATGTCAAATCATATGCTATATTTTTTTTGTCTCTAAATTGGCTATCTCACTAATAAGCCCTTTATTTGATACATAGTCTTTGAACATGTCTATTGTCAAAAATATGCAGACATAGTGTTGATTATCAATTCGACTAGAAAACAAACCATTTGAATTATATGTGTTTGTGTGTACCAAACTGTGCCGGTATTTCTAAGCATGAATCAATATTTCTATTAATAATTTTAATGCTAGCAATGAACTTAATAAAGAAGACATGGTTCGTCCAAATATATCCAAGCAACCTAAACAAGATATTAAATCAACGTGCCATACTGCTCGATGCACACAAAATCAATCATATAAATGGTGGAAGAAAAGAGTGGTGTCCACACAAAAAACACAATCTTGATGGTCAAGTGGCTATCGTAATAACTTAAATGGTCCATACATAATAAAATCGAAATTTAATACGATTTCCATTTTTCTAAGAGTTAGTATACATTATTATAGAAATATGTAGCTACATAAGAATGGAAGATCTGGCAGTAGCCATGTGGTTCCTCTTCTTCTTATTCTTTTTCCAACCACAGAAATCGTTTTTCCCTCTTCTTCTTACTCTTTTTCCAACCGAAATCGTTTTCCCGAAAATTGAAGCAGTTATTGAAGCAGTTATTGTTTGTGTTCGGAAGAAAAATACATATATCCAGTTTTTTGGATATTCAATTTTTTTTTTTAATTTGAAAATACTTACGGATATTTCATTCACTTTGTTTGATGCTAGGGTTGGACAATCGGGATCCCAATCGAATTTCGGTTCGGGTTCATTTAGGTTTTCGGGTTCATGAGTTTCAGTCCTATTCGGATATTATAAAAATTTAAGTCGGATTCGTTCGGGCTTATACGGGTTCGGTTTGGTTTAGTAACATGTCCAAAATCCGGTTGAACCCAAAATAATTTCGGTTTTGGATACTAATCGGGTTATCGGTTCTAAAAAACTAATTTATACTCAGCAAAACTCACTATATTTTCAATCTTTTTATTAAATTTGTATATTTAGCTTCTACAAACTATATTGTTCTCTTTCAAAATAATGTTGTGAAACTCGTCTATCAACCATATAAGATTTTTCAGTGAACTATATGTGACAACACTTAACATATCATGATTAATGACAAACCAAAGCCTTGTATGAACGAAAATCATACATAATGAAACATAAAAAGTAAAAATTAACAACTGAAAATTCTATAAACGTAAGAAGTACTATTTAAACTTAAAACAACATTATTTAAACTGCAAAACAAATTTATTCGTAACTTAATTTCAAATGTAATGTCAATCATAAACATTAATTTTAACCAAATAACACTATATATTAGACTAAATATTTGCATTAATTATTCATAGCATAACTAATTAAAGCTACTTAATAATATATTAATGTGTTTTGGAAACATATTAGAAACTTAGATTGAGTATGATACCAATTTTTTTTGGAATTTTAAAGTTTTGGGTTCTTTCGAATATTTGAGTTCGGATTCGGTTCGGGTAAAACTCATAACCCGAAATACCATAAAAGAAAGTCCATTCGGTACTTATGTTGGGTTCGGATCGGTTCATGTTCCTTTTTATCGGATCGGGTTCGGTTCAGATTTTCGGGTTCGTTTTTTTTGTCCAGCCCTATTTGATGCAAGTTAAACTAGAAAAATATACAAATTTATTTCAAAAACTATTTTTACAGAATATTAAATAAAGTAAAAAAACATAAACTATATCTTCCATATTTTTTATTTTAATCAAATTTTCTTATAAAACACAATATTTTTGAATTTTTTTATAAAGATTTTTATATTTCTTTCTTGATTTAATATTTTTATAAGTAATTTTATAGATAAAATTTATAAAATAATATGTTAAAATAATAATTATATTAAATTATACATATAAAATTCTATATTTATTTGTAGATATACATCTATTTGTATAAAGTCATAGCAGAGCAAATATCTAGCTCAATTGTTTTTAGTATTTGTGGTTTATTTTATTTTAACGGATATTGAATTTTAATATTTACTAGATTTTGACCCCCGCTTAAAAGCGCGGAAATTTTTTATGATTAAAAATTTATATAATTGGTTTTTGTCATAATTTAAATAATGTTTTGATATAAAATCAGTTCACCAAAATTTCTGGTGATGATTGTTTTTCATTAGTTTTTAGTTTCAGTTTTTATTTTTAGATTTTGGATTTTGGTTTTTAGTTTTTAAGTTTCTACTTTTCATTTTCAATTTTTGGTTTGGGTTTTTAATTTTTAAACCCGCTGAGTTAGTTTGAACAAATATTACCAACAAACAAATCTCAAATAATCGAACATCTAATTTAAAACTGAAAAGATGAAAAAAATTTTTAAAAAAAAATTGAAATAGTTTATTTTGTAAATAAACAAAGCAAAAAATATAATATGTGTTTTCAGCTTTTGGTTTTGGATTTTAGTTTTTAGAATTGGTTTTTGGTTTTGCTTTATATTTTTTTAATCAGTAAATGATTTAAGAAAAATAAAACAATAAATTATTTAAAAGTTACCATAGAAATTTATCAAAACAAAGTGATTGTTATTTAAAATAAAAAAATATATTAACATGTTTTAAAGTACATGATTTAAATAAATGATTAATAATGGATATTTTTTTTAGTTAAAAATATTAAATACCTTTTGGGTCTGAAAATAATAATTGATTTTTTGTTCTTTTAAGGTGAAAAGTTTATTCAATGTTTTTGGATTTTTTTCTTAATACTAAGCGCAAAAACCAAACTAAATAATTTGTTCAAAAAATAAAAGTAAGCCAAAAACTATATTCCATAAATAACCATTGGTTTAATTTAAGTATAATTAGTAGATTTCCATATTCCATATTTTGATGATATATATTCTTTTAGAACATTCCATATTTGTAGGAGAAAATATGTGTTTTTGGTATACACATAGATATCTGCCGTATTTTGAAGGTAGTTTATATTAAGGTTGTATTTTTACATTAATTTTGTTGGTTTAATTTAATAATACGGTTCAATCAATTATATGACTTATATTATTTGTAACATTCTAGAAATAGTCAAAATTTAAATGACAACTTGTATCAGTAGATAAAAAGAATGACTCTATTTTAATAGATTAGATTTAAGTAATGTAGTTCAATTAACTATATGACTTGTATTATTTGTAACACTCTAGAAAGAGTCCAAATTTAAATGACAACTTGTATCGGTAGATAAAAAGAATGACTCTATTTTAATAGAGTAGATTTTGTTTCGGTCAGTTATGGATATTCAGATTTTTCGAATCGAATCAAAACGAATAACAAATCGAATCAAGTTTAATGGAAAAATTGCCTAACCCCAATTGTATGTTTGCATAGTGGTCAATTCGCTAACTCAGGTTTCCTTAACATGTTATTTACATAGTTATAAAATTACTCAATGGTAATATATTCTTATCACTCTTCTACTTAAGTCTTCTAAATATTTTTTCTTCTAAAATCAACATATCATCCAATATGTTTCTTATTATTTAGCTATAAACTAAAAATTAGTATAAACTTCAATTCTTCTAAAATTAACATATTTTTTGAACTTCCATTTGCCACGTTCATTGGTTAGTTGTGCCAAAAAACAATGGATCTCGACTTCTCCCAATCAAGCCACCGCCCTCATTACCTTTCTTTTCGCTATAACTAACATAATAAATATTTTAGCCTAATTTCTCATATGGGTTGCCACATTTACTTCTGGCATCGTATTCGACTGCAACTTCATGTCGCTTAAGAAACCATGGCCACACAAAAGATCTGTTGGTGTGTCTCTTCTAGTGGTTTGGTGTTTGTGGACTACATTGTCTTTAAATTTAGATTTGCTTCAACACCATTCTGTTAATGATCCATTAACTTAAATATTGTTACTCTAACAATATAGAGGTTTGTAAAGCAATTAATAAAGTTAAAGATGAACAGTACCAAATTTTGAACTTCGAACAAAAAACAATACTATAATTATACCAAAAACGTTGCATAGAGAAAGAGGCAAAATATATTAGAATCTTATATATTAAAACAGAAGTCATGATTTGATTTCATGTGTGATTTTTAAAAAAATGGACTGTTACTAAAAAATTATGTTACATTAACTCTCTAATTATATTATCATTATTTTATCTTATAATATGCTTAACAATTTTGTTTTGGTAAATTACCTCACACCTTCCAACTTAGTCACGCAAAATATGTCAATAGATATAAATTTAGGAATCTTCTATTATTTATAAGGAAATATGTCAATAATAGTTAAATGCATCCAGAATATATTAACAAAAATCACAGATTATTAATATGTAATAGTTTATACCTTAACAAAATTTACACGTTATATATATTAGATAAATTTATTTCGATGTAAAATTTTAAAATTGTATTGTTTAA